>OX421972.1:34478575-34758889 GCA_949128135.1 Parasteatoda lunata
CACACTTATGGATAAAAATTACAATGTAATTTGTATAAAATATGTTTATACAAATAAAAATAGTAAATTCCAATATTTTTTAAAAGAATTCAACAAATTTAAATCGTGAGCATTTTTAAAAATGTTGTTGAAAATTTTATAACAAAACATCAGTCATCAAACATCAACCATGAATTTTGAAAAAAAATTTTTTTTACACGCACGGTCATGAATCTTAAATGTTTTATAAAACACATAGCTAGAAAATTCACTACTTACTTTATTTTTAATTTGATTGGGAGTATCAGTCAGGAATATAGAGCTATTAGGATCGCTTGCACTCATTTTAGTCTGAGCACCTTGCAGTGCTGGAAAAAATTCGGAGTGCATAAGTGCAGGTTTTGGAAGTCCTAACCTAGGAGCAACGTCTCTTGTCATTCGAAAATAAGGGTCCTATAAAAAGTTACAGTTTTAATTATTTTGTTAATTAATTAAAATATGCAAAAATAGTATATTTTGAAAAAAAAAATTATTTGCTTCAGAATTTTCAAAATAAAAATGAATTAAAGTGAATTTAAATGACTTCAGAGACTTTTATCAACATCTCTAAACTTTCTATTAACTTTATAACTAAAACTCAAACAGAAAAACCATGCACATTTCAAAGTTTGATTAATAAAAATATATTGAAAATTTTTTTTAAAAAAAAAACCTCAGAAATAAGATGAAATTTTTTTTTTCTATAACAGACATTTTATTTAAGCAATAGAATAGCAAAAGCTTGTTTTCACAAATTAAGTGTAGGAGGAAAAAGCAAATACACTGAATATCATTTGATTTACAGACCAGATTATCACATACTAGGATTTAAATTTGAAGGTAATATAATATAAAGAAGTTATAGGCGTGCAATTAGCAAATTAAATCCAGGCTGTTTAAAAGAGAGAAGCATTTTACCCTGAATCATTCTCGATTAATTGTGCAGTCCTCTAAGGCTGCCATCCGAGGATAGATATATCCTCCGCTACCTAGACCACTGCCCCTTAATGATGTTGATTTCACTTTTTCACTAATTTCACCATAATTCCAGAACTAATAAATGAGTATGATAATTTTTTGGATAATTATGAAACTTGCTTATTCAAAGACAATTCCACATAAAAATTAATTTCTTCATAATTATTTAATTTATTAGTGGTTGAAAATTTTTTGAATAGTAAGGCATATAAGTTTTTAAACCACTTTACAATAAGCTTTTAAACCAACATCAAGTAAAATAACAAAATTTAAGGGTCCGAAGCTTCTGATTGCTTTTCTGCCTGGACTATTAAGATTATATTTTCCAGATTATGGCAACACGTGATATTTTAAGGGTCAAAAATCCAAATCTGTGCCTGACTCTAGGTCAAAATTTCTTTGGAGTATTAAATTCACCATGCAACTTGAATTGTAGAGTCTGCATTGTAAGAAAAAAAAATAAATAATTTTAAAAGATCAGAAGATAATAAATACACAGGATAAAATTAGTACTAATTTTTTTTTATATACAATTGCTTTACTGCAAATAATTAATTAAAAAAATTAAGTCAAAAGTGGTCCTAATGTAGTCTGATAATCATTAAAATAATAAGGAGTATTAATAAAATTAATTTATTAACAATAAAAAAATCATACTTGATCAATTGCACATGGAATAAGACATGGAATATCTTTATTTCCTCCAAATATCAGAGGAAATGATGAACTGAAAGAGGGAGCAGCTTGAACAGCAGGGAAAGCAATTTTACCAATGCAATCACTATCTCCAAATCCAAATATTCCTCTAACTTGATTAAATGTCACACATCTTTGAACTCTAACAACATTTTGATAGAATTCTGGACATTGTCTAGAAATTAAAGAAGAGAAATTTCACCTCCTAATTGTCATAAATCTATAATCAAATCTTCATATTAATGTTTAATTCCTTAAATTTCCAAATTAGGTCCTTATTTTTAAAGTAAAATAAGTTTTTTTACAGAAGAACTTCTGTCAGAAGCTTAAAGAATGTAAGGATTTTCACAAAAATGTCAAATTTCATTTTATTAAAATACTTCTTTTTAACTATTAGAAAAAACAGCAAATTTATTGAGTTTCTTTGATTTTTTTTTTTTTTTTGTACTCATTAACTTTACTATTTTAAATGTGTGAAATTTCAAAAAAGAAAATGTTTTTTATTAGAAGAGTACAGGAAATGAAAACATTACAAAGTTTTTCATAAAACAGACAATTGGCTGCTATGTGATCTACTTGCATAATAACATCTGGTTGAACATCTATGGTGTATTTTTTAGCAAAACCTAAAGCAATAGAGAGTAGAAAGTAATGGAGAGCTGTAAGGGCGAATTTGTAAAAACATGCACTGTATAACAGATAACTGCTAAGTACAGGGTGCGTAGCCAAATTTTTCAACAAAAAATAAGCACCTTTTAAGTACTTTTTAAGCACTATATACATTAACAAAATGCAAAATAATTTTCTAAGACTTTACATGATTATGATAAAATAACCAGTTTCTGACAAAGAACTTTTTTTTTTATTATATTAGCCATTTTAAAAAGATGAAGAGGTTTTTCGGTTCGATATCAGACGGTGGAAAAGGATGTCCGAAATTGAGAATATCTTGCAAAATGCAGCAGATTTGCACATGAGAGTGCTAAAATCTCACAGAACTCAGCTCAGTAGACACACATGCAGACTCCTAAGTATTTCATCGAACAAATCATTTTCGAACATCGAAAATGATTTGCGCTTTCATACGTTACGGACTGACAACATGCCGAAATGGATTGTGGTGGAATGAATTGTGAAAAAGTTGAATAGAACAATGTGAAAAGCACACTTTTGCATAATACGTGGCGAAAATTGACATGGTAAGGAAAAAAAAAATCTCATTTTCGAAAAGGGGGAATAAAACACTTTCTAAAAACACCTAATGATAAAAGCACCTTTAAGGGCTCATAAAAAACAAAAATCGAAAATAAGCACTTTTTAAAAACGCTACACACCATGAAGTAATATCTACAAAAAGAGATTGATCACCCCAAGAGGTTTCCCTGTAAGAATTCTGTTAACAAATATATATTTATTTATGATTATTTTATGTGTTCTATATACTTGTAGCTTATACACAGTAAATAAAACTTATTAATACATAAACACATACATTTTTGTTTGTCTGTCCAAATACGAAGACAATCTGATAGCAATTAGTTTTTGCGTCTGTTCTTTTTTTTTTTTTTTTTTTTTTTTTTAAATCTTTATTGTAATTGAACTAGACTTATTTTTATTTCATTTATATATATATATATATATATATATATATAGTGCTATGCACAGGCTACCTCCATAGATATGCGTGTATATATACATATATTGACACAAGAAAATTATTGAAAGCTAGTTTACCCCATAAATTGTAAATCTGAAAAAATAAATGTCTTCTCAACATCAAATCCACATGCTATGATATCCTTAGCATTCTCAAAGGCTAGCTTCTGAGCTTCTTCAATAGACAAATCTTTCCATAAAAACTTTTCATCATCTGTTAACTGAATAACTAAAGGTACATCAAATGTTTCTTGCAACCACCTTAAATTAAAATAAAGCTTGATTAATGATATGAAAGTATGTGTGAATGTAAAATTTTTGAACCATTCCACTTAAATTTGAAAAAAAAAAAAAAAAAAAAAAATCGTAAACGATGCAAAATATTAGTAAATTTTATTCTCAGCTTACACTTACATTTTCAAAAGTGTTGCTAGTTAAAGGAAATTTTTTTTTGATTTTCATTAATGAATAAATTGAAAAAAATAAACTAATTGATCTTTAGATCTTTTAAAACTAAATAATTTTTTATCTGATGCAAAGAAAATCTTGTATATAATAAAAAATCTATGCACAATTTTACTTACGATCAGGACGATTCCAAGGCAAGGTTAACCAGATAACGAAAAATTAAAAATAAATTTTTATAAGCAAACAAGGTGCCACTATAAACGTACAAAGCCAGTATCCGAAACCCTGACAATTGCTCAGTCTTTAGATCTGAGATCATAGCCATTGGAACTGCCCTTAATTATGCCCAGACAACTGATAATAATTGCATTTGGATATTGACCAATAGTAGGAGTGCTATACAGTATTTCAAGAACTGGCCGGAAATATTTGATATTCCTGGCCTGGAGATTATTAAGCTTCTCTCTGAGATACGCCTGAAGACACCAATAAGCCTCCAACGGATCCCATCGCATGTCGGGGTACATGGCAATGAGACAGCCCATGCGCTCGTCAAGAATAGCTCTGATCTTCCTATGGACTGTTTGAACCGTCTTACTCCTACTGAGATCCACTCCCTGGGAAAACATCGTTTGCTTCCAGTGTGGCGCCGTACTCCATCCCACCTGTATGCTGGTAACTGCCCTGTCCTGGCAACTGCCGCGGCCCTCGGCCTTCTCAATCGGCCATGGTCAGACTTCGTAGTGGCCATCATAAGAAATTTTTTGTTTTGTTTCTCTTTTGATTTTTATTAACTTTTCTTTTTATCAGCATTTTAATTATGACAGCATTTTTTAAGAGCTTTTCTAATGAACGTTATCTTTTTATGGTCACTTTTTTCTAAAAATAAAGCAAAGCAAAAAAGTTAAAAATTAAGAATGATTTTTTTCTGGTTTCTATCATTCTATCTAGCCTTTTCTTTTTCAAAAACTTATTATTTTTTTCTTTCTCTATTGCTTTTGCATATAATCTTTGATTT
This sequence comes from Parasteatoda lunata, assembly GCA_949128135.1. Lineage (NCBI taxonomy): Eukaryota > Metazoa > Arthropoda > Arachnida > Araneae > Theridiidae > Parasteatoda > Parasteatoda lunata. Next base: position 34,483,350 of record OX421972.1, read on the forward strand.
TCATAGGTATTTTTATGATGGCACTGCCTTTTTAAAAGAGTTTCTGGTAGAAATGACCTCTTTTAATGTTTCATAGATAATTTTATTTCCATAAAATATAATTTGAGTTTTGTTTTAAAAATTAAGATATTTTTTTCCTATTTCTTTTTTTCCCCCATTACAACTTAAGGTTTTTATTTTTAAAGAGCTGTTAGTCAGTTTTTTTTATCTTAAATATTTCTAATTATCTTGATATCTAATTATGTCTAGTTATATCCTAATATTTAGTTGTTGTTTTTTTACCACATACCGATAATACAGCTAACTTTTGATTATTTTTCAATAATGACTAAACTTATTTCTATGTATAAAATAACATTTATTCAGATTTTTTTTAAAGGTTTCGATTTGACCAGCAAATATTCTATTTTCGGCCAATTTATTTACAACACCGAACATTCAGCCAATTTTTTGTTGTTGTTAAATATTCAGTATTCGGCCAGATCACTATTCGTTACATCCCTAATCCAAAGTTGGTATACCACAAGTTATGGCCTTCTACATAAGAACAAGATTTTTTTTTTATGCATAACATTTAGTTTAGTTAGGGAAAAGATATCCAGCTATAAACATATTCATTGATAATAACGAGTATATTTATTTGAATTTGTAATAATTAAGAATTAAAAAGTGTACAACTTACTTAGTAAATAAAAAAGGGATCAAGTGTCCTAAATGAAGTGCAGAAGAGGAAGGTCCACGGCCAGTATAAAGGAAAAATGACTTATTCTGTTCACGCCGTTTCAAAATTTCATTTACATCTCTATATTTAAAAGAAAGAACATTTAATTGATAAAAGGAATTTGAGTACTACAAATATAGTTATAGTTTTAATAATAATAATTAGGTAATAAGAAATAAACTAAATTAATTTTATGTAAAGATAGTATCTATAGATTAACCTTCAAACTTGATAAGGTTACAGAAATATATTACTTGTTACACGTGATAATAGTATTGAAAATTATAAGTAAAATAACGAAAAAAGTACTGATACGATAATAGATTGAAATAAAATAATTTTACTTGAGCTAGGCAATTTTTAAAAAAGAAATTAAACTAAAAGAAGTTAGGACAACATGTTGGTTCTTAGAGGAAATCAAATTATTAAAAAATAAACTCTGAGTGTAAAAAGAAAACAAATTTTTAAGAATGTTACAAGATTTTTTTAATGCATAATATTTAATACAAAAAAATAAAATAATAACAGGAATTATTTTTTGATTACCATGTTTTTCCCATATTTTATTGTGTTAATAATAGTTCTGTGAGATGGATTAGTTTGTCAATCTTTTTTTGCATCAAAATTTGAAATTGGGATAAATTTTCTTTCCATTACAAAAAAATCTTTCTCACTTGTTTTTTACTTTTTCATTTATTTCTCTATGAAATTTTAACTCCTTTGTGAGTGTGTTTTTAAACTGAGATAAAAAATATGCTATCAGATATTGTGGTATTCTGCAATATTAGCTTCCTTCAGCACTGTAGTTTCTGGTTCCAACAATATTGATTTTTATAACTTTTTAATATTAATTAACAAAAGTTATGATAATTTTTATTAAATAGTTCTTAACAGTCTCACAAAACAACTTGCCTATCTTGAGTGATTGCTGCAACAATTCATAATTTTTTGGTATTTTTTCCATTCAACTGTTGCAAGTAACAAGGTGGCCAATGCAGTAAGAAAGCGCATGCAATTCAGTATGTTCAATAGCAAGTAAATGCAGCAAATTCATGCTTTTTCTGTTAAAATTAAATTTTATGACAGCTTTTTTTTAAAGATACAAAATAAATAACAAATAATAAAATAATCAAATTTACTTGCTCTCCTGAAATGGAAAAGTAATTTTTTTTCCCTATCAAATTAACAATTTTCAATTTGAAAGAAACAGTCTATTTTCAAAATTAGAGAGACATGTTTCTAACCAAAGAAATTAAAAAATAATTTACAGTAATTTATAAAGCAAGTTATTACAGCTCTTTTAATCAGAAATCATTGTTTATTACTTGAGAAAGAAACAATTCGAATTAAAATATAATTGTATAAAAATACTTCTATTCAACAACAATGCATTTTTTCCCTTTTAAACTTTAATTTTTTTTTTGATTAAATTTGTTTAAAAGTTAAGCATTAAACGTTTAACATTTAGATTAAAATTATTTTGTATATTTATTTAAAATGTATAAGTTAAAAATGATTTTGCTTATTCAATAAAAAGTGTCATAAAAGAATTGAAATTAAATAGTTATTGAATAAGTTTAAGAATAAAAATAATTTTTAGTTTCTATTTCCTTTTCTTCAGGGTAAATAATGTTTAAGAAGAAACAATTATTGGATTGGTACTATACATCTGTGAAACGGATAATTTGTCAATCTTTTTTGGTGTCAAATTTCAATATAGGAAAATTATTTCTTCCCTTAAAAAAAAACTTCCTCCTTGATTTCTACTTTCTCATATATTTCTCTCCTCAATTTTGGGTGCTTTTTTTAAAAATTTTTTTATTTTTTATGAAATAAAAAATATGCTCTCAAAAGATAGCATACATAGGAAATCTGCAACACCTGCTTTCTACACTGCAGAGTTTCTGGTTCTAACAAAATAAAAAAAATTATCTTTTCAATCATGAATATTAACTAAGATATCAACTTAAAAAAAGTTTCCATCATCAATAACTTATGAGATGGGATTCCTCTTTTCAAAATAGTTACATTTTTATATAGTTAATCAATTAACAATATATCAAATAACAAAATTTGGAAAATATATAAAATCAATTAAAAGGAAAAGTGATAATGAAATTGCTTAAACTATCTCATCTAATAATTGTTTAAAAAAGATAAACTGTATAATAAACAACCATACTATTGAATAGAATCAAAAAATCCTTTACCTATGAGAAAAGAAAATTCCCCTACGTAAAAAATGATGGACGGGCTTTTGTGTAACACGCTCGAATTCTTTAATCAGCGCTTCGTCAATTTTCAAACAGCCAAAGCGGCCTAAATGAAAGAATATATATTGAAATATTTTTGTTTTAATATATTCACAAATTAACATGATAAGGAAAACAATTTTATATAAGACTTACGGATTAATTTATCATAATCCACACCAGTAGCAGATGAGCTAACTACATTCCATGGATCAACAAAATCTTCAGTGTTTTGAGATTCTTCACCATTAGCATTTGTATCTTCTTTATCCACGTTGTTTTTTTTCGGAGAAGACATTTTACTTCTATGAAAAAAAATTAAAATGCAAAATTACTTTTTCATAAATAGTTTTTTTAATTTTTATATTCGCTGAAATGTAATCATAATCAAATTATGAGCACAGATAAATTTTAACAGTTTGCTGCATCTGATGAAATTAACATGCAATAGAAAAGAGAAAAAGTGATTACATACAGAAGAGGATTCACTCAAAAATTTAGTTTCGATATTGTAACACAGAAAGTTTAAAATTTTTAACTTCTGCTAATAATTTATAATTGTTTGAACATTATTATCTAACTTTTTGCGAACGCAAACTTAATGACGAAATGATTGTATTTTCTAAAAAGGAAGAACACCAAGGAAACCAAAACAACTTTTTGACTTCATTTCACTTTAAAAACAATTTTATTTATTTCATGTTTGGAAACAATAAAATTTCGTTTTGAATCTTTAAATCAAAGCATGCATATTCATAGCTAATTACACCCTAGTAATCCATTTTTGAATGATTTTACAATTTTTATTATTCTTCAATCATTTTCATATAAATAGCTACGATGTAGCGATTATTAATCGATATATTTGTTTTTAATCATTTGCTACTTGTATCAAAATGGAAACGAAACCTTTTATTGCGACTGTCTGCAATCATAAAATGAGTGGTGATGGCTTAATGGCATATTGCATTAAAATTACACGAAATTAATAAGAAAAGTGATATATTAATTTTTCAATACATGATTTTAATAATCATCGTTTATTTTCCATGATAGTTTTTCTTTGTTTTGGTGTTACATGACCTTTTCGATGTAAATATTATGTATGTCACCGGCATAACCCATATTTCTATTCGTAGAAATCATGATTATTCTGATTATCTCCTCTTGTGGTTACTAGAAAAAATCATATTTCGATGAACTGATGGTTAAGGATTCTCCGATTGATGTTGTCCACCGCGGACTCTTTAATTCTAAGATGGATACCAATTTAATGTTCGAAAATCTATTGGATCACAATGCCTCAAAGCGAGTGGAACTTCTAATTGTCATGAGAAAACTTCTAAAAAGTGGAAATGGATACCTACCCTTTCATAATGCATCTTCTGAATCGATATTTAGTGTTCTTTTTCATGTGTTAGACGATACTCGATGGGAAGTTCTTTACCAATGTCTATTATTAATTTGCGGTATTATTCCACATATAAATGATGATCTTGACTCATGTATGTCACAACTTTTACCCAAAATCATATCAAATCTTGGTCATGATAATGTTAATGTACGACGTTCTTCTCTTCAATCACTGCACATTTATATGAAATACACAAACAATTTGCAAGATTTTCAAAAAGTATTTATCTATTACGGATTAGAAAATTCTGAGTACATTATTAGAAAAGGCTGTATTATGAGCATCGGAATTTTGTTCTCTACTGGATTTGAAAATGAAAATTTATTTCCTCTAATAGAGTGCCTTTCCCGACAATTTGTTGATGGGGATGCCTCATTGTTTTATCCAATATTTTTAGCTATGCAAAAAATTCATGAGCTGCATGGATCAGCTACTTTTGATAGATATCTTCAAAATTTAGATGAAGAAGCAGCCAATACTTACATAAGAGTCTTAAACAAGTTTTCACTAAATGGTTCTCGTTTAAGTAGTGGCTCTGGTAGTCATTCAAGTTTTTCCAATATAAATGGAGTTTGTGGAGCTGGGAATAAACTATTAAAATACGATTTTGGTATATTTCAGCCTTACATAACTGAAAAAATAAAGAGCGATGATTGGAAAACAAGAGTCGAAGCTCTCGAGCACATGAAAATGATAATTCGCGAAGTGCCAGATTTTTCAGAAAAAATATCTGATATGGATGAATATATGATGTTTTTGTCAAAACTACTAGAGGATTCTAACTTCAAAATTGTCATTCAGACTTTAAGTGTTTACGATTTATTGATTGACAAGTTTAAAAATCAAATACGACGATTTCTCAAAACATTTGTTACATCTGTTTTGAAAAGATTGGGAGATGCAAAACTTGTTGTTCGTGAGCATGCAATTAGAGTTATTCACAGATTAATGCATCATATCAAACCTACAGAGGTTCTTAGTCATTTGTTACAAAATAAAGACAATCGCAATCCTCGTCTAAGAGAAGAAATTGTAAACAGAGTTACTGCTGCAGTCTTGACATTTCCCAGTTATAATTTTGAATTTCTTCCTCTTTGTGAGTCTGTTGCTCCACTTCTTACTGACACAAAAAGACGTGTCAGACTTGCTGCTTTAGAATGTTTTGCAGCATTTGCACAGGCTATGGGACCAGCACGCCTAGTTCCTTTAGTATCTGCTGTTGATTTTGTAGAGATTAATTCTGACTCTGAAGGACTCTTGACGGCTGTGCAAGCTCGTTTGGCCAGAAGAATTCTTCCAAGATGTACTGAAGATGGTGCTGTTTCGTATGCTATAATTCTTCCAGCTTCTGCTGGTTCTCAAAGTAGAAATGTATCCCCTTGGGGTCCTGATATTGAATGGATTATGGCAGCATCTAGCTCCTCCAGTTCTTCCACTCCTCCATCCAGAAGCAAAGATATTTGTGTAACAGACCTTGATCAGAATGGAGATTCATCCACTTGCAAAGTAGTTGATGTCAAAGAACCCAGAAATGAAGAATTGATTAATGTTTTTAAGCGAGATAGCAACTGGCTAAAAAATACACCATATGATGCACCTTCTTCATCTATGGTTATTCAGGTTATTTATAGTTTTAAATTAATGGTTTTTTAGTCATTTGATATGTGTAGTACTATTCTTATCAATAGTGATCGACAATAAGTTACACAACTGAAAGCTTGAAATTTATTTAAACCTTAAACCTAAAATTTTTTTCAGATCAGATTGATACTTAATAGTTTCATTTCAGAATACTTTTACTTTTAAAATGTATTTCCATCAAAAGCATTAACTGTTTTTGGAAATAAAAGATTATACATAGGTATTTATAGGAAGTCATAGGGGCCAATTTAAAGGGTTTTTTAGAATAAAAAATACCCATGTTGTTGACCTCTATGATTAAACATAAATTATGAGGTTAGAGAGTTTATGTTCACATCCAAAATTATACTAAATTATAAAGTGTGGAGTACTGCCATAATTCTGTGTTAGAATTTGCAAATTTAGTTTGTAAAATGAAAGGAATTATAATAAAACAGAATTATGATAAAAAAGAACTAATTAATAATTAGAATCGGTGTTTAGTTAAACATGAGGTGATAATATACGCTAATTATATATTGGGTATTATTTATTATGTTTATTTATAGAATTTAATTAGATTTAAAAATAGATTACAATAAATATCTTTAAAAAATCAGCTTTGTAATTAAAATTAATACCATAATTTACAATATACCTAATTAAAGCAAATTATGTAATGTTGATTTATCAAATTGTTTTATGATAATGAATTCAAATATAAGAAATTTAGCTACTCAAATAGTAGATCTGTCACTTCAACTGACATGTCAAAAAGCATTGTCCTCGCTATATTAGCTATTAAGCTCCATTGAAATTCTCTTATAATGCAGTAGTACTTCCTCTTAATTGTTTTAAAATAACAAATATTACTATTAATACCTAAACTAAACTATAAATTTTATAAATTTCATTAATTATATTTTATAATTACATTGGTTGTTTGAGTTTTGCTTTGGCACTCTTGATCAGTTGTGGATACATCCTCTGATATTTTTTACTCATAATCATCGTTTTTATGTCTATTACCGGGAGCAAGCATAAAATCAAATATTGAAGGGATTGAAAAATAAAGGAATGTGTGTTGCAGTTGATATACGCATCATTGACTACGGTGACACAATTTAGTTCTAAGGGGCCAATGTTCCCTTTGGATACCATTAAGCCTGCTTTATTAAAGCTGTTTGAAATGCATTTTACTCGACACTGTCCCATGCTGTAGAAATAAACTTACAGAACATTTATTTTTGCATTAGAAACATTACGTCACCAGAATAACAGAAAAGATTACTTAATCAGTTGTTTAGTGTGACGTTCTTTAAATAATTGGATTTTTCCAATATTCAAAGGTTAGCTGAAAAAAATTCCTTTTGTTAATTTTACAATCTAAGCACCCATTTTTCTTTTAACTCCCTTTGCTTTGTACAGCACACCATTTCTCTGATTTCTGCTTAAGTGGAAAATTCCCTCTCGCATTCAAAAGGTTAATAAGATAGAGAAATAAGATTGAATAGAAAGAATGTCAGATCATCTTCAAACAACTAATAAATAAGTCTCTTTAAAAAAAAAAATAAAAAAAAAGAAAGTAAGAATTAGGAAAATGTTTGTTCGAGCTTTGTGGAGAAAAAGTTTTGATTTTGTTAAAAAGAAATGTATAAGGTAATGTAAAAAATTGTATATGTTAAAAAAATTTATGAAAATTTTTCTTAAAAAATGCAGCATAATATCCGGGATAATTTAACATCATCAGTAAAGGCAATTCTTACGGACCAGCAGAAAATGACAAAGGAAGTGGGATAACAACATGAAACTGGGGTTCCACTGTAGTGTAAATTTATATTAAAATGTTTTTCTAAGGAGTTTATAATGTAGTTATTAAAATATTTTGGGGTCCGCAATATGTGGAAGGATTTGGAAATCTTTGTTTTTACTAATCATCAAGTATGAATTTACAAATTTTATGGAACCACTTGATCTTTTGAAACAGTTATTAATAAATATAAATAATAATAAATTTTTTCATGTTATTATTATTATTTTTTTGCAGTGTAATGTCTCAGATTCATATAGTAGGGCAGATTTAACATTAGTATTGAAAATTCTAATTTTTCTTGAATTTTTTATGTTTTTTTTTCTTTCTAGAATTTATTAAGAATAGCATAACTGCTTCAGGGTTTGTTTAAACTATTTTGTATATCTTCATCAGTTCCTTGTTTGTTGTTAATTATACTTCTAAGATACATGAAACTGCTTACCTCTTCTAGTTTATTATTTTCTAAGAATATGTCATATAATTGCTTAGGATTAATTTTCAAAATTTAAGTTTTATTTTGGTTAATTGAAAATCAAAATGGGCTGCAGGTGGCATAGAGCAGAACTCTCTACCTATGGCAACACTTCACATGCTTTCCCCATTAGCGTGTGGAGAGTCATAGAGGAAGAAAGTACATTAGTTTCTCTCTTGATTTTCATATAGAATAAAGTCTTGTAAATTAGAATATTATATAGAACTGAAAACTACATTAAACATAGTTCCAAAGGAAAGCATCACTGAAATTTTGAAAAATATTTTTATTAAATGAAAATGAAAAATATTAAGAAAAGGGAAAATATCATCGTACAATCCTATACAACTAAAAAGAAGAGGAGAGGAAAGGGAGAAGGACCAAAGGCATGAAAATGGTCTCTCTTCAGATGGTGTATTCGAGTGTTTCGATCGCCAATAATAAGCCCCATTCTCTTCCCCTCTATGGAGAATAAATCAATATTTAATAAATAATCCCAAGAAACTTGAAGCAGAAAAGAGATATGATTAAAAATTTCATTTGATTCAAAAAGTTTTTGAAGCCAATGAAGTATTTACTCAAGTAGGAATCAGTATATTCAATATGAATCAATGACATACTTAAGAGTGCCTTTTTGGACCTTCTTGGCCAAGATGCATTTATTTTTATGATTTATATATATATATATATATATATATATATATATATATATATATATATATATATATATATATATATATATATATATATATATATATATATTGTATACAATTTTAGTAATGATAATTGTAATTAATATTTGTGAAATGAAGCTTTTAGTTTGACTGTAATTTTAAAACTGTTTCAGTTCATTCTCTTCCATGATTATTTACTTGCTAAATGAAGGTAAATGAAAACGTTTAATGTAAAATTTTTGCTGAATTTAATATAATGCTTTGTGTAAGAACATTCACTAAATAATTTCCAATGCTAACAATTCTTCATTTTTTTTTAGCATACTGAAAATGAACTGGTAAAAGAGCAAAATGAAAGGCTTAAAATTGAAATAAAAGAGGACAAAGTAAAACCTATTGTTGCATCAAACAATGATAATTGTAAGATTCTACTTTACATTAACTTTGTTTTTATTTTGTTTAATGTATTATGATATGTGTTTAAAAAAGAAAATTTTTATCTGATTTTTGCCTAGCTAATTCTTCACATCAAGGGGAAGAAAAAAAAGCTAATGAAAAACATGTTTTTATTCATGAAACAGAAAGTTCAAATTGTTGTCTACTCACTTTTTTTTTTTTTTTTTTTACCTATAGTAAAATGTTGTAAGAAATTGATGTTCATTACTTTTATTGATTAATGTTTGATTACCTTAAATTTCTATTTTCTGGAATAATCAATTTTCCAGACTTGAAGAGGTCTTGAGGACTCTTGATATGATACTTTCCACTGTATATAAACATATATTTATATAATTTTAGTTAAAAATAAATAGCTTTATTATTTAAACAACTATATTTTTATATAACTCTGATGAAACTTTTCAATTAAAAGATCAGAAAATAAATTTCAATCAAATGGATGAATTAAAAACTTTACATATTAATATTATAACATTTCGTCAAATGATTATATCGTTAAATAATTTTCATTTTCAATTATGTGTTTATTTCACTATAAATTATCAATTAGTATACTAACTTTATATTTCAAATTAAAGGTAATTACTGCTTTCTTTTTTATAATTTCACTTTTATTTTTAATCTATTATAATTGTTTTAATCTAAAAGTTTGCTAATTATTATTTTTAATTTTAAATACTTGAAAAAACATGGGGAAAAAATTAGTTATCTGGTTAAAGTAAATTTCATGTGTATAGCATAATGACCAGTCTTTTGCTTTATAGTTTGCAATCAGTCAGTTGATAAATTTTATTTTAATTTCTCAAGCTTAGTTTAAGTAAAAAAAATTTGAAACCTTTTCTTTCACTTTTTTAAAATATTTTATTCATAGAAAAATACATTATAATTGAATTTGTTAGAACAACATGTAGTCGAAATTTGATTTCGTATGTTTAAAAAAATTAGTATTTATGCTGCTTTTTTTTAAATTCGATATTGTGTACAGTCAATTTTAATGATTATATTCAAAAATGATTCTTATATTTTCATTAGTATCTTATTCTGTAATTAAATTTTTAGAGTATCATGTAGTCATAATTTGAATTTTTATGTCTGAAAAACCTAATATTTATCCTGATTAGGTATTTAATTCAACAAAAATTATGTACAGTTATGAAATTGTGTACAATTGACAATATAAAATTTTAATGATAATGTTCTAAAATGTTTTGTAATATTTTCTTTCTACAGCTTCATTTTGTACTGGAGATTCCTCGACATCAGAAGCTAAATTAAATAAAGATAGCACCAAAATGAAGCCTATGATAGTCAACAGTAAAATTCCTGTCTTAGCTAGATTTTCTGGTAAAGGAATATTATATGTTTCATTTCTTTGTATAATATATTAAGAACAGCCTAAATTTTTGCATACATATATGTGAGCTAGTAGAATGCTGCTTTTATGAAGTTTTTAACAATTGTTGGTTCATAATTTTTATTGTAAAAATTTAACATCCATTGTGATTAAAAGAAAATGATAATTGTATCTTTGTCTTCCTTGCATTAGTCAATTGTTATTTCCATTTACTGAACAGTAAAAATTATTATTTTTTAATTGAGGGAGATGCTTGCTAATTCAATTTAAGGGGAATTCCTTATTCTGAATTCCTCCATTATGTATTTTAATTTATTCTGCTTAAATTCTAGAGCAAATCAATAATAGTTATACTGTTATAAATACATTTTTTAATTTATTGTTTTATTTTTAAAATTATCAGGAAGAAAAGCTTCTCAAGAAGAAACACAACCTGGTAAAGCTTTGCCATTACGAGCCTTATCTGCTCAACGTCATAACACTCTTCCATCATTCAGTGTAAGACATTCTGCTGCTCTTAGAAGAGCATCAAATCAATATCCTCAAGATGTAAGCAATATGCCATATTTATATATATCTTTCATCATTGTCATTTTTATAATGTATATAAACATATGTAACAAAAACAATATGGCCGAGCAGGAGAATTAAACAGGTATACTGAAGCAAAAAAAAAGTTTTTCTTAAGTATTCATTGTATAGGTAGTAAAAAACCAAATAATCTAAAATCGAAGTGCTTCTCCCTCAAAAACTGGGGAAAATCTTGCAAATTACTCCTGATGAACTCTTACCTCACATGCAAAAAGGGACACCGTTAGTAATGACAATTAGTGCATTAAATTGGTTGAGAGAATTCTTCTCACGGTTGGGCTTAAGGGAAGACTTAAAATGTTAATTCTTTCATACTTAAGTCTAAAAATGGAATAAAACAACATGATGTTAATAATTTAGTGTGAGAAAGCATTTAAATGGGAATAATAAATTAAGAAGTAGAATTTAGATATAGAAATAAAATAAAAAGATTACTCAAAGTTTTTTATGTTGCATATATAAATTAACTGTAATTTTATTTGTAGTATAAGTAGCACCTTCCTTCTTTAGATGGATGGGTACCAGCTGGTCTGGGAAGTAAAGTTGGCCTGTACGCAATGCTGACCACATTTTCTCAATTATGCTGTTGGTCTCGAGATGTGGAGCCTTTACCTCTATGGGCCCCCTATTGCTAGAATGCTTTACTTTTTTAGGTGCACTTTATTTATGTTGCACTAGAGTTGCACAATAGGCTATTGGCAACAGTCAGGGAAACATCCCAGAGGATGATTTGAAAACATGTCATTGCGATTTTTATCCTCTGACAAGAAAATAGTTCCCTAACAACTTTTATTTATGTATATCATACTTTTATTTATATATTTAGTATGCTTGTATTAATTTGAAATGCTATGATATCCAGTTCACTAGTTTGCTTTAATTTTTACACATTTATAAAAAGAGAAGGACCATTTTATGTTACTTTTTTACTGTTACATTTGGAGTCTTGTTATTTTTTAGGGAGTTTCTAATTACTTCTATTTTTCTTTTAAACAATCAAAGTTTCAGTGCAAATGTTATTTCAAATGTCCGTAACCAATTATATCCCAACTCCCCAATTACAACAATAAAGTTCAAGTTTACTTATATCCAGATATGTATAATAATTTATCTTATTACAACTATGTTCAGTAACTGAAAATTTTAATACATATATCTCAAAAGTAGAAAATTTTGTTAAATCTGTAAGATATTTAAAAGTTAAAAACTCTTCAATTTCAAATTTTTGAATTACTTTTCTTATCTTTTTTATTTTTAATTACCTAGTGATTTTTTGCTTTCAAGAGAAGAAAGACACTTGAAAAAAACATTTTTTTTTTTAAATTTTTGTTTTCATTATAATTTTGATTTCATTCCTAACACAATATTTAGATAAATATTATTTAAATTAATTTAGATAAAACTTTTTTAATGTACTATTATAGTTTACTACATTAATTGTTAAAAATAATTTGTGCTATTGAGGAATATTGGATAAATATAAGTAGAAAAACTAAAAATATTTTTTCATTATTAAATTTAATCTACTTTTCTATTGTAACTTTGTGAAAATCATGTTTTATGCTTCTAAGTGACGTAGTTTATTAATTAATTTTATTTCAATGTAAGGAGAAAGTAAAATATGTTATTTGTATCAAAAGAATGTTTTATAACTGCATTTAGGGATAATTATCATGCTGCTTTCATGCTATGTTTCTGAGTATTTAAAGTTAAAATTAGTTAAACTAAAAGATTAGAAACTTTTTGCCAGATATTTTTTAGTTAGACGTTTCTAGTAATTTAAACTATGATCCATGATTTTATAAGCTCTTATACAACAAATTAAAGTGTCAATGAACAAATTAGTGTTTCTAAATTATAATTTTTAGGTTTTTTTTATACATTATGAAGTTAAAAAAGATCATATAGTTATGTTTTATAGTATAGATTTGTATTCACCATAACTGAAATTGATTTTATACTGGAAGTTCTTAATAGAATAAAATTCTTAGGAAATAGGAAAGCTCTAAAATTTCTATATTTTATTGCATAAAACTTCATTATGTGTAAAGCTCTAAAATTAAAAAAAGTTCATTAATACTTGTTTTTTGAGGAAAAATATTCTGACTTATAATAATAATAATTTGTAATAAAAACTTGTAATAATTTTGCGAATGAAAATAATATATGAATTTATTCAAATGTATGTGAATTTAATATATAAGTTTAGAAATACTTCTATACTATTCTATTACAAACTTTTAAGTTTTCCAATATATTCCCACTATTGTAAGTTTAAATTTATTTATCTTGTTATTGCTTTTTTTCCTTTTGATCATTTAGTCTCTTCCCTCCATTATTTAGTGCGCCCTTTCTGATATTTCCTTTTATTTTAGTTGTATTTAGTAGAATTAAAGTATTCTGTTGGTGAGCTTTTTATTCTGGATACAACTAAAGATATGTGCTTAGAAAATGGACACAGCTCAAATTGTGTGCTTTTAGAAATGGTCACAACTCTAAATACATTTTTACAAAAATGGGCACAATTGAGAAAATGGACACAGACTATATGTTAGTTTAAATATACTAACTCTTACTCTACTACGATTTTCTTTGATTCTTTTTTACATTTAGTTCTCCTCTTCATTTACAATTTTTTTTTCTAAAGCTAAAAATATTGATTTATTAACTTACCTTATTTACCAAACATGTTTGATGTATATTATAGTAGTGTAAGCTTCTCAAGCTTGTAATTTAGTTTTACTTTAGATGCAGTAAATATCTCACTTATGTCATATTATAATTTCAAATTTGTCAAAAAATGCACTTAAGAAGACTCACTACAAATATTAATATTTTCAATAATATTAAAAAAAGTGTAACTTTACTTTTAACAAAAATGATAACTTCAATATCTTAATTACATAATTATCTAAATATGCTAAAATTTTCCTTTTACTCATATTGATATTATAGCCTCTGGAAAATAAAATAAATTTTCTAATGCAAAGCATCTGAAAAAATGTAGCGCAATCATCATTAACATCTTTAACTTTTTCATATCAGATATTTTTAACAAAAGTTTGACCATTGCATTTAGGTAAAAGAATTTCTATTCTATGAAATTCAAGTTTACTGAAAACAATCTATCTTGTAAGTTTCAATCAAATTAAATTTTGGGGAAATCCACCTGTAGTGTATTAGTTTAATTAAGAAACTTAAACTATTGATGAAACTGCTTGATGAGTTTATTAAATTGAGGCAACAGCTTATTTTTTTATCACTGTTAATGAGAAAATTGTTTGATAATTTGTTACGAGAAAATTGTTTAATAATTTGTTACATTTAATGTTTCAACTAATGTAACCCTAGTCTTGTTTTTTAAAATAAACTTTATTAATAGATGTCTGTTGCCAAAATTATCAGAGAATTGGTAACTAATACTTAATAGTTTTTGACTCAAAATGTTGATACTTGTTTACTTCTGTAAGTAATATGTGCAGAATAGTTGATGAAATTTTTCACTCACCATATTCTTTTTTTTCCTTCATGTATTCAAGTGCACATAAGCAACTCATTCACCATTCAAATTTCATTTTTATACTTAAAGGTATATAGTTTGTTGTGAAGCTTTATTATATTTCAATGTCTCATAAAAATTTATCTTTCTTTACAGAATGCTTTAGCGAATGAATATATAGAAAATAGTTTTGATGATCCAGTTTTGTAAGTCTCTTTTTTGCTATATTCTCTGAAAATACTTTTCCTTTATTCCCATCTTACATTTCCATATAAGTTATAAATAGAAAATTTCCTCACCTGGAAATGTGTTTGAAATAATCTTCTAAAATGAAATAATTTAAATAGCTTACTATAGTTATTGCAGAAAAATTTTATTAACAATTGAATAAACAGGAATTTTTCTAAAAATTTTATTCTTTTCAACTTCATAAGTATATAAAAAAATATTTTTTCTGGATGGTGCTACATCAAGATCTGATGGTGTAAAACTTTTCCTGGGTAAGTCATAAATAGATTATAACCGAAAAAAAAAAATACTTTGACCTGTCTCAATTATCACTGTTTTCCCAATATATTTGTTTCATCTAATGATTTCTTAACGATAAATAACAATTATTGTTAACAACCATGTTTCATTTTCACATTTTCAGCCTCTGGCGTTCCTGTGCATAAAAAGTCAAGTTTTTACTTATATTTTTCTTTACCTTATGAAACTGGAAAACTGGTTTCCTTCAGTTTTTTTTTTTTTAAAGAGCTAGTATTTTAAGAAAAAAAGTATATAAGGGAGAAATATTTTCCTGAATTTCCCTATTTGCAAAACTGCCAGAAATTTAACTGATTCAATCTAAATATATTAACATTTTTAAAGTTGCTGTTTTATCAAAGGGAACAATAATTGTTCCACTAGAATCAAAAATATTTACAGTTATTAATTGTGTTAGATATTCTCTTACATTCCTCTAAAAAATTTTGAGCCAAATAATAAAATATTTCGCAAAAACAAAGTTGCTTTAATTGTCTACATATGTTTCATGGATCAATTATTATTACAAAAACAATTATTATTAGTATTACAAATCCATGAAACTGTTGATTTATATATTTTACGTGTATTTGAATGTCCTGATTATCAACTAGGAACCATTAACTTTTTCTTACACCAGAGTTGTTAAAAAATTATGTTTGGTAACTAATACTGCTTTAATCCTACTTTCAAGAGACTATTTCCAAGTATTTTACTTTGGTATTTATTTCAAAAATTTATTAACAAATTTCTTCTTCAACAGTTACGTAGAAAAATGTCCTATTGGTGAAAATAAGAATTTTTGACTAGTCAAAATAAACCTAAAAAAAAATTTAATAAAAAAAAATAGAAATAAAGTATGTTTATTAAATTATTTGCACTAGTTTTACTAAACTATACAAATCAGACATTCTATAGTTTATTTGTTGGTAAGTTAGTGAATAATTTTATTGTTGATACCAACAAAGTAATTTTCAAATAATCATGTTGCAGCAACTATTACAGAATAAAATATCTCTTTTCAAACTCCATGCCTCAAAGTAATACATTCATTTGCTACACCTCTGCCTTTCTGCCAATTTCTGCTTTCATAACGACTTGTTATAATACTTTAAATATTTCTTTATACATTGGTTTTTTATCATATTCAAATAAAGTTTTATGAATATATCATTGAGGGAATACTCATTTATTGTCCCTATAAGACTACATAGCACTGAATTGTTTTAATAACTGTTACTTTATCTAAATCAATTTATGTAATTTTGCAGTTACTTTAACAGATGCTGAACAAAATCTTATTAAAATTTTTAATTTTGTAGATTTTGGAAATATTTTCTTTGATTAGTAATCTTTTAAAAATACTGTTTATAATTACTGTTAAGTAATATGGATGTGTTCTTTAAAAATAAAAAAAACTGAAGTTTTCATTTTTTTGAATAATTTTTTTGTTCTTCATGTTTTTTTAATTAACTTATTTTTATAAAAGAAAGAGTTTTTTTAAAATTCAAGTTTGTATGTAAGCAAAATTATTAACAACTTTCATAGGATTTTTTATTTTATTTTAAAAGAGATTCAAATTTTGAAATTACTTCGAAGAAAACAAATTTTTATTGTACATCTTTTTAGGTCTTTAGTTTATTATTTCATTCAGAGAAACAAAGTGAATCAGTTTTTGTAGTTCATAAAATGTTTAATTTAGCTAAATATAACTGATATGTTTAGAGAAACCAAGTTTTAATTTTGTTTACATATTGTTGTGCATTATTAATGTTGATTACAACCTTATTCATGTGACTTATTTCTGAATAATTCTTTTATAACATCAAATTTGATAAATGAAAATTTTCTGGCCTTTTAATTATATTCTATCATTATGATTTAATGCTCTTTTGATTATAATGTGAAATTTAAGGTTGGTAAAAAAATAGAGCATCTACTTCTTATGCAGAAGATATAAGGTTGGTATAAAAAAAATAGAGCATCTACTTCTTATGCAGAAGATATAGGTTCCAGTTCTGCATGAGAGAGTTCATAAACAGCTTAACAATTCGGATTTGTTATAAAATTAATAACAAAACCTCATCTACCTTTCATGAAAAGTAGATGAGGGAACTGAAGAACCTAATTTACATTGGGTCAAATTTATTTGTAAGTGTAAGTGGGAGGAGCTGCCGTTTCCTTAACAGTTTTACATTGTGGAAAATAAAAATGAGTTATCTAGTATCTTTATAGAAAACATAACGATTCTTAAATATTTGCCTTTAGCATAGTTTATTTAAGGCAACACCTTTTTGTAATGTTACGATTGATTAGCAATATCAATATAATCCAATATCTATACTTTATTTTGAATAACTACATTATTAATTTTTATTTTAATATTTAATGAATAGTTATTAAATAATTTTTAAATTGTCATCTCTTAGTTTTAAATAGCTTTTTGGAGCATTCTTTTTTTTTTTTTTTTTTTTTTTCAAATTTTTTAAAATTGCATTAGTTAGGGTTCAAAGAGATGCATGCTTGAAAAAAAATGTGCTTATTATGAAGCATAATAAGTAATTTATGGTAAACAAGGTGTGGACTGCAATAAATGAATTACAAAAAAGGAAAACATTTTCAATATTCAAGGCTTTTCACTTGTGTGCTTTGAAAATTAAGTCACATTTTTATTTTTATCTTTAAAATTATAATATAATAACATTATTTGTAATTAAGTTGTTTCGTTATAAATTTATTATCTTTTAAAAACTATACTTAATTTTGAAAAAAAACAACTTGAAATTTTGTTACAAATATTTATTGATGTATTTATCATTGACTTGTTATACTTTTAGACTCTTTTTCTTCAACCGTGTCAAATTAATATTGTTTTTCCCATACATTACTGAAATAATTCCCATACTGAAAATATCATTTAGTAAACAAAATAATACGATTGTGTTAAATATATAAAATAGATATCATATTGACCAGTAATAATTATTATCGATTTCCCCATACACTACGGAAACATTTCCCACACTGAAAATATCATTTAGCAAACAAAATAATAAGATTGTGTTAAATATATGGAATAGATATCATATTGACCAGTAACGAATAACTTACAGATCCAAATACAATGCCATCGACTCCAGTTTAAATTATGCTACATGTAATCATGCTGTAATCTTATTTTAGAATTGTTATTGTTAGATTGCTGATTATCATAATTAGTTGTCAAGATTTTATTGCTTATAATCTTGATTTCTCTAATCTTTTCTTGTCATTATATAGTACTTGTAATCCTAAATCATGATTACTTGCAAAAGCAGTTTCAATTAATTGATTGCTTAAACGAATTTCTTGTAGTTTATTATATATTATCCGATTCTACCCCTCAAAAGGACCGTCTTTAATTACCATTTTATTAAATTTTTTTAAATGTCATGAAACTTTGTATAAATTTTTTTGTCATTGTTTATGGCCAATATCATATCAGAGTAGGAAATAATCTTGAATAATTGTTATGAGGTTGAAAGAGAATTATTTTTTTTATTAATGTTTGCTATTGATTTATTTGGTTTCATAGAATAGTTGGTTTGAGAAAAGAAATATACTACTTATTCTTTAAATTGCTCCAAAATTTCTTACAACTACTTTGTCATTAAGTTTGAATTATTGAGTTTATCATGAATTAAAACTATCCTAAATTTTTTAATCCCTCTTTTTATTCCAATTTGAAGCACAGTAAAAAAATTCGTTGAATATGGTAATTTCTTTCAAACCAATTTTTATTTATTCAAGGCAATTTTCTTTATTGCATGAATCTTGTCTTAAGGTTTCCTAGTGAGATTTTATAATGCATATTCAAAATTAATATTAGTATAAAAGATGAGGTATTAATTGTCAAATACACTATCAATTGTTTAACGCCTTAATCTCAAAACAAAAATGTTTTACCAGGCTATAAATTTTCCACAGAAATAAAAAAAACTGTTTCATTCACTTATATTCATTTTTTAAAATCATTACTTTATTATATATTTAGTATAATTTAAATTTTCAATAATATTATACTACATCCTAGAGAATGAATTTACGTTTTTCTAAAGTTTTTCTAAGTTTTTCTAGTTTCCCGTTTAATGCATCGCTATATAAAGGATACTAGTATTTTATGGTATTTAATGCAAATAACGTTTTCATTCTGAATTTATATACAAAATATAAAACATCAATAAAGTAACTTTATTCCCCAAATCTATCAAAATGTTTCTTTACAAAAATGACATATACTATTTACTCTATGAATATTATAGCTTTTAATATTCAAATAAATTGTTTGAATTGATAAAAAATAATTATTTTATATCTTTCATTCAATTTTGTTAAGATTACATTTTAATTATAATGCTGTAATTTTGAAACTAATAAGAAATTATCATAATATAAAAACCAATTTATGCATTTCCCTTATTAAGTAAATATCTTTCCTATGTAATTAACAAGATTTAAATTACATAATATTTTAACTGTGTAATTAATATTTAAATTCAGACTTATAACACTTACTCAACTCTTTATGACAGAATAATTCTTTCTTTGAATTATTAATTTTGTCAACTGCATTTATTTAATTATCAAAGCTTACTCTTTATATATTTGTAAGCTCATTATTAAAAGTTAGATACCACAGACAAATTATTTTATTTCACCATTTGCAAAGGTAAATACTTTTGACATGTAAGGCATTCTGATACATTCGATATGTTGTTGTAGGGCATTCTCATTTGTTATTTAATTTTGTCTCATGATACAAAGTAAAATTTGTAGAAATATTTATTTAGAGCTTTCTTTTAAAAAGTTAAAAAAACTACGTAGAAAATTGCTCGAAACTTTTTAAATTTTCAAGATATTCAAATCCTACTTCTTTCAACAGTTACCTAATGCAATTCTCTACAAAATTATAAAAATTTATTTTTTACCGACGCAGGCATTGCATGAAAGAACTTTAAATGGTCATACTTGTACAATTTTAATAATTTTTAAAATAATATTTATGTATTTTATTTAAAATTGCTCCAAACATTTTTTGATTTTATTTTCTTGAATATTTTAAAAGTTATAGCAAAAAAACATGGGACAAAAATATTTTTTTCTTCTAAATTTCCATTCCTCCTTAAATATTTAAGCTAAGTCTATGAAATTTTATGCAATTATGTATTACAAATAGCAACTAAAGTAATTGATATAAGTTAGAAGCTTATTGCTATGTTTTCGGGCATAAAGTGTTTAAAAATTCCTGTTTTCATTTGTAATTGAGGGTTTCCTACTGGAGGTGCTGAGCCTAAAAGACAAATACAACATTTTTATTGAGCCTGAAATTCTTCCCACCCCTTGTAGCTCACTGGACTGCCAGACTTTCAATGTGGTCACAGACTTTGCAATCAGAGTCCTAAAATCAGATTTTGCTTGTGATGTCCTTAAAGGTATCTCTTAAGCAACTATGAATGATCTGTATCCTGAACCTGAATGGTTGAGAATCTTTACAGATGGCTCCCGAGTGGATCAGCGGGTGAGTGCTGGAGCGGGAGTATCTTGTCACCTGTTCTCTGCCTACGCTTCTGTTGGCTGCTATGCATCTGCCTATGGCGGTGAAATCGAGGCTATTCTAATTGCCTTAAAACAACTACAGTGTCGTACTGACCAATTTTCTAGCGCCGTCATCTTATCTGACTCCAAAGCAGCACTTCTTGATATTAACTCTCCACTGATTCCCCAATCCATCTCCATTCAGAAATGCATTGATTGTCTGAAAGACCTGACACTAAAAGACAAGCAAATCGTCCTCCAATGGATCCCAGGACACTGCAGGATTTGAGGTAATGGATAAGCTGATTTCTTGGCCAGGAAAGGAACAACTATTGCCCAAACATCTCGTTGCTCCACCTCTCGGCACTCATTTAAATTGCTGGTCCGAAACCAATTCCGGAACATGCTCTCAGAGAATTTCCGTAAAAGCAATATACACAAAGCCTGGTTCAACCATATTTTAACTATCACAAATCAGCCCAGGTTTAAGGCAGTTGCTCTCTTTAGACTTGTAACGGGCCATGACTGTCTGGCCAAACATCTTTTTAGTATAAAATTTTTGACTGCCCTAAATGCAAGCTCTGTCGCCTTGGGGAGGACATGGACCTGGTCCCATATTTCCGTCTGTCCTGCGCTCATCTCCACTGCTGTGTGTGGGCACTACTGGGAGGCTAGAGCTCGTTTGGGCTAAGCATGTCACTTTGCATTCTATTCTATTTATCTCCTTTTGCCTTGTTTTTCTTGTTATTTTATCCTTTTTGCTCTTTTAAATTGGCCATTGGAAAAGAAAAAAAATTTAAAAAAAATTTCATTTATTACCTGTCTCTAAAACCTCTGAAAGCAGCTTTAAACTTTATTGATAAACATGAAAAATCGCATGACTTACGCATCTTAATTTAAAAAAAGCTTTTCCCCCTTACTTAAATATCTATTTATAGCAACAAACTAATATTTATGACCCTCCTACACAGAGAAACTTACATGCGTTTAAAAATCAAGGAACATAAGGAATATATTTGCAATTTATCGTAATTGTAATTGGTTGATCAGATTTAAGAACAGAAATCACAAATAAAACTTTGATCATGTTCCTCCGTAATTCTGCAGGTGTACATTGCTTACAGTTGAGACACTGCTAGGAATTGAAACCTTCCAAGAGAATTTTAACTTGGAGTATTTTGGAATATAACTTGAGTTCACCTAAAATAAGTCTTAAAATAATTAGAAATTACCAAATAAAATATGGGGATGAAGAATTATAACTTTTCAGATAAAATTTTTAACATTTTTTAAACAGTATCAAATGAATAGCATAAGTTGTTTCTCATTCATATATAAGGTGCGTGGTGACTTTTTCAAATAATTTTATGTGTTTGCTGTTAAATGGCTTTAATAATTAATAATTTAGTAAAAAATGCTGATTTCTGCTTTTATCAACCTACCAGGTTTTCTCCAACTCTCCTGTGTATGTGAATGGGCTGAAATAAATATGTAAATTTCTAATTTTTTTTACCAAAAAATAACTGGGAGGCTAAAAAACACTCCTCTCAAAATTTCATAGTAGTAGTATGAATATTACCAGTAACAAAAAGAACTCTGACATTGGATGCAAAATCTTAGACTTTCAACATAAGAATAAATAAACAAATAAATTAAAAAATAATAATCAAAACGAATTGATTTTGGTATGAGTCAGAAATTTTTTTTTAAAAAAACCTTTTTAAAGTTTTTATTTATTTTTTTTTTTTTTAGAAAATGGAATAATTTTTTTCATTATCTGTTGCAGTAAATTTAAAAGTTTTTTTTAGTTAAATGAAATACAATAAGTATTTTAGAATTTTTTTTTTTTAATATTTCAGTTGCATCATAGCATTTTTAAATAGTTACTTAAAATTGGGTGAACCCTTTCTCCTATAAAATGAGTGTCTAAGAATTACTCCTGTTGCCCTATTCATATTATTTTTTAATTCATTGTGCACTTATAAATCTGAGGGCAATAGTAAGCCATTTCATTAATTTGTCTTTAAATGTCTTATTTACCTGCATCGTTGACTAAGTTACGATGCAAGTTACTAAGTTAAACATTATCAGTTGATAATGTTTGTATTTAATCTGCAGTTGGAAAGAAAGGTTTGGGGAAACTAATATTTTTCTGAGATATGATCTTTTTATAGTTGACAGATTTTTGTTAGACCAAAAAATGACCAGTTTAAATTACTAGGCTAGCTTTAATAACAAAAAGCAGTAATTTATTTTTCTAAAAAAAGGGGGGTTTATGCCAATTGGTATTATTTTCATCTTAAGTATACTCATCATAAAAGCTATTAAAAATAATTGTATAATATAATAAACTGTATTAATTTCCATTAAATAATACTAATTTTTATTAAATATTTCTATTAAATAATTCTTTATTAGCAATTGAAAAGTACTATGCACTTCGTATTTGTTAAACACATTGCCTTGATAGCTAGAAGGTAGAATATATATATATATATATATATATATATATATATATATATATATATATATATATATATATATATATATATATATATATATATATATATATGCATTTATACAAAAAAGATGTATATTTGTTTCTTTAGAGCTTAACAGTGAGAGAAGTACACACTTGTAATAACTTTATGTTACTTACAAATTATGTTGCTACTTACTTTAAAAGTGTCTTTATTCAAATTAAAAATGAGTGAGCTCCATGAAACACTCTTTTTTTTTTTTATTGCTTGAACATAATTACTTGCTTTGAGATTATTTGCTTACCAGATTATACAATATGTAACACAGAGTTATAAAGAAAAACAATTTCATTTATTGTTCAAAATTTTACAAACCACATGAAATTAACTAAAAGCAACTTCATATAAAGGTATCAAAAATATGAAAAATGCAATTTAGATATTTGCTTCAATTACTTTTCCGCAACATCAAAAATTTCAAGCACTCTAAATATTTCCGAAATTGTACTTTTTTCTTTAACGAGCCCCAAAATTGCACCAAACGGATTTGAAAGTCCACTTGCGCTTCCGAATATGATTAATACGATTGACACCCCTGAAAGCAATTTGCATAGAACTGAGCAGAAATTTTTATTTCACTTCGTAAAAAAATATATAATAATAATGAAGAAAGATAAAAAAGAAAAAAATTGATTTGAATATTTTTTTTCAAATATTTTAAATTTTTTTACTACAGCAAGCTATGAATATTTTGGGAAACGGCGATCACCCGCGTTACCTCCTAACTACAATACTGTATCTATATATATAATAATTATTGCTTCTAGCTTAAGAAGCGTTACTCTTTTTTAAACATATGTATGAAGTATTAACATTTTTCTTAGTCTACAAGTTAAAATCATGAAATGAAATAAAATTTTTAAAAAATTCGTTTTCAAAATAGACTAAATGAAAAATAATTTTATTTGTTGATCAAAGAACATTGACATTACTTTTGAAGAACTTAAATGAAAGTTTTTGGTAATGATAAAGTTTATTACGAAAGTGAAAAGTGATGCACACCCAACATTTTTCGTTTTAGTTCTGAGAGAGATAAACGTTTTTTTTCCATTGCAGTTTTATTATTTTTGTTTTCTTAATCATATATTCTAAAAATAATATTTTCTTTATTTTATTGCTTTGTAGTCAAAATTTTGATTGACAAGAAAATTTTCCTTGGCAATAAAATAGGGGCAATTCTATTTATAGCAATATGGAAGCAATTTGAATGTGCATTGCTATCAAGCCAGAGCTCCAGTTAAAATCTAAGCATGCATTTAGAAGTTGGATATTGACTATAAATTCTGTTTGTAGTGATCAAGAAAATGTATTTTAATTAAACACTTAGCTACCGTAGAGGTTTGATAAATATAGCTGTCGGAAATTAAAATGACGATAAATTTCTATAATATGGCTCAAAACTCTGCTTGCAGTAGTCAATTGCAAATACAGAAGTCTAAATGAGATTTAAGCTCTCTAACGAGGGTAAACAGTCTTTATACAATGAAACGAATTAGTTATACGAATCATAAAATTTTCGTTTTAGTTGACTTTGATCCGTTAAAATCCACTATGTATTTTAATTAAACACTTAGCTACCGTAGAGGTTTGATAAATCTAGCTGTCGGAATTTAAAATGACGATAAATTTCTATAATATGGCTCAAAACTCTGCTTGCAGTAGTCAATTGCAAATACAGAAGTCTAAATGAGATTTAAGCTCTCTAACGAGGGTAAACAGTCTTTATACAATGAAACGAATTAGTTATACGAATCATAAAATTGCGTGTAAAATATTTTTGTTTCACTTAAATAGTTCCAGAGATATGACTGGAAAAAGTAAAATCATTTACACAAGTTCAATTCAAAGGGGTTCAAACTTTTGACTGAACTATTAGGGCTATGTTTTCCAGATTATGGCTATTCCCATTTTGGGGGCCAAAACTCCAAATTTAATATCGTAAAATATAAGTCGTACTCTAAAATAAATAAATGCCTGCACAAATTAGCTAACATATTTAAAGTTAGTTCCTTGAACCTTTAGGAATGCAACTTTAAAGTACGTGAAAATCCACTATAGATCAAATGTTATCCAAGTGTTCTTTTATTTTACATATGAACATCGCTTCAATTTGTAGAGCACAGTTTCATGGAACAATTGTTTCCAAATTTTATATAACGTTTTCCATAATCGTGAACAGTTTGAACAGTAATTTCAGTTTTCCATCTAATTAAATTAAAAAATTACTATCCTACTTGTTTTTTTTAATTGCACGTAGTAAAATTTGTTTAAAAATACGTTAAAAATTTTAGATTAGTTCAATGATATATTATGACTTTTATTACATTTTCGTTCAATATGCCACAATTTTGTTTAAAAAAATAATGAAACTATGCGTTTATAGAAAATTAAATGAATAATCTACCTTCTGTTTATTTTTAAGTAAATTACATGAAAACTGTAAAGAGTAAGAAGTTATCAATTTTACCATTAGCAGATCCTTCTAGAGATTAATCACTACCTATAAACGCATTTCTCTTCACGGGAACTATTTTTATTAGTAAATTTCAATTTATTTTTTAAAAAAATCTCAGTATTAAAAGTAAGTAGCATGTGCTTTTATATTCATTTTGTGATCAATAAATTTATTTACGAAAAATTTTTTTCTTCCAAACAAATATTTTGTTCTTCCTTCCTCCCTTCAAAAAAAATTGACATTTATTAATGGACTTGCCGTCTTAGACGACCAGTCACTTTTCAAAATTATCTTGTGCAACAGATAAATTTTAATGGTAAGCAAGCGGAATGCATAGCACATCTGTATTTAAATGTTCTAATTTTCCGACCCACTTACATCTTAATTAGTTGTAAACAATATATTAATAAAAATTTTTCAACGCTTAGCTGTTGCCCGGCCGGAAGTACTTTGATTTCAATTTTAACTACTTTTTCTCGAGGTACCTCAGTATTGTTAAAGTCCCTTATGTATTAAATTTTAATAATAATTTAAAATTTGATCATCAGCCATCAAATCACACAAAGTATGAGTTAAATATGAGTTCGGAACATTTCAGCATAGTAGACAGCAGAAGTATTAAAATTGTTTCCCTCTTTGTTTTGAAATGCGATAGAAAACTCACCGAAATGCTCCCTTACGCACATGGATGCCACTCCTTTATCCTGGAGACTGAAACCAGTCTTTGTAAAAATTCAATGAACCGAAATACGTCCCTCAATTAATATCTCTCTTATCAACTTGTTTTTTTTTTTTTTTTTTTAAATTATTTTTTCAAAAGATCAAATTTTTCACATTTTTATTGTTAAAAAATATAACAATGATTTTCTGTTAAAAATAAATGAATAAAAATTACTTTTTAATGAAAACATTGTTATTTTATCCTAGCGAAATGTTCAAATAATGATGTAACATAACATTAAAAGAATGGGATTGACTGTGATAACAAAATTTGTATTTCTGAATCTGCTTGAGATAACCTTTTTTTTCTTCTTGATATTTTGAAATACTGGTAAAAGTTGCTTTAAGATAATATATAAAAATTTCAATTTATAGACCTAGAATATTAAGTATCACTGATGGGGCAAAAATGAAATATGAATGGTTTCAAGAAAATGTTTGTAGTACGATTAGTAAAAAAGTAGTATAGCATATTCAGCGATTGGTATAAAAAATACTAGGATAGCTGTTATTTTTATTTTGTTTTCTGTAAAAATTAAACTAAGAAAATGAAGACGAATACATTTTTTTTCTAGAAAAAATAATCAATCCAAGTCAGTCAATAATCAAGTCATCGAGTCATATATAAGTAATTCTATAATTGTAACGAAAAGATGCATTTTGAAGTCAAAGATCTATAAGTTTCTGTAAGTTTTAGCAAACAACACTATACAATATTAATTGGTCAAAAGATAAGTTCAGTCTTGAAATTTTTTAGAGTGATACTCACGCTTACGTGCTGTACTACTTCCTTACACACCTCTCGAGCCATATATATATATATATATATATATATATACGGCCATTTCGGTAGGGATCAAAAATAAATCTGAATAATTATTCGTAACTTGTAACTGAGTTTTATTATGCTTCGTAACTGAGTTTTTATTTCTATAAATATACAGAATTATTTTAAATAAATACTTAACTTATTAACTATTCCACACTTCTTAAATTATTACATATAACAACGTAACAAAATTAATCTAAATAAATATTTAACGTATAACTAATTTTGTAACGCTACTTAAATTATTGCTTAATACAACATAAAAAAGTAAATAATAACTATAGTGTTGTCAATACATAAAATATACCCAAGTTTATGGTTCCACAATTTGTTTTTTTTTTTAATGTCTCATAAATCATCTTTTTCCTATTAAAAAAGACAGTTTATATGAAACAGGAAATTTCGATTGCCATCCGTCGCTTTGATTTTTCTTGTTTAGAGTCTTAATGATAGTTTCCTACGTCGTATCGTTTAATAGTGTCTTTGAGGGCGTAACTAGAAGAATAGAAAATTCTCTTCATTAAACATATTGGAATGCTCCCATCATGGCTATAACGGAAATAATGTAATGTAAATTTCCGAGATAATGTTATATTTTGCTAATGTAATGCTGATAAAATTATTGGTTATGGTGACTTATTTCGTGATTGACATTAGCGCATATGTAATATTTCTTTGAAATAAGCTGTCATCGCGATTTACTTTTTGAAACTTGGAGAAATTAGCGTCGTTGTGTTTTTCAGTACGAAATGCAAATAACATAATTCAGTGGAAAAATAAAAAGCACTAACGTCTATAACATTCGGTTGCATTATGGTCTGCAGAAAAAACAATATGATTGAAAAATGGGGTCTTATAATATTTGCCGAATTAAAGCCGTATAAAAAAATTTCTTTCAAGACAAAAAATTCTTATAAATAAAGCAAACTTATAGTCATTTTTACTATAGTCAAAACTCCACGAAAAAAATATCAAAATTATAGTCAAAACTTCACGACCTAGGCAGAGTTTTAGTTTATTAAAAGGCCAGAACCCAGAGACTCCAAACTTTTATATAAATAAATGTAAATGAACATATTTATTTACGGAAATAACTGTAAATCAAAATATAAAATAAATTATTTTATTAAGTTATGTAGATTTTAAAATTCTGTATAAAATTAAAATGATTATGAAAATCTAAAAAAAAATTAATTGTAAATTTATTTTATTTTTTTCTACTATATTAAATTTTGTTTGTTTTAAATTTGAACGATTCATTTATTAGCTATCGTTAAACAATTGTGTTGTCAATTTAAGTTTCATTCAGTTATTTAGATTTCTTCCACTTTATTTCGTTTTTTTAATTTTTTTTTTTTTTTTTTCACTTTCTTCCAGTGTCCCGGAAGAAATAAATTTCTTCCTAATGGAATGCCAACCCTGAATGTAGACAAAAGAAATACCTTGGTCGTTAAAATGTGTTGAACTGAAAATGAAATTTGACAAAACCTTTCTTCATCAAATTTATTACCCTTATAGTTTCCAAAAGATTAGTCGAGTATTCAAGATTTTAACAATATAAGTTTCTAAATAATGAGAACCTAGCATCAATGTATGACTGAATGCTGCTATTTTAAGATGAATCTGTTTTGTTTTTTTTTATTCCAAGATTTTGTGGTACATTTTATTGTAACTATTTTCAAAAACAAGCAATAAATAAACAGACATTTTTTACTGTTATATTTAAGTTTCGAGCTTGGTTTTTAAAACCCGAAATTTGACGTTTTGAAAAAAATCTTGAAATCTTAAACATTTAATAAATGTACATTTGTGAAAACCGAGGAAACTTATATTCTCTTAGACGTTTTTATATTTGCTTCAGATAAAGTCTGCCTGCAGTCCTACGGTTTCCTAGCAAAGAATGTTTACTCGTTTGCGCATTAACGTTTACTTGTTCTTTTACTTTTAAAAAGACATCTTCTTTTGTACTTTTCGTACTTATTTATTAAGTACGTGTTACTCGAGTTCAGCGCAGTACAATTGTTTCTGGCTTTTGTGACACATTGTGTGCTAAATGCTATAATAAAGGATTCTTTGCTAAAAGATAATAAATACTGTATACGATACTAGAATCATTAGTTTTTTTTCTAGTGAGAGCTTTTTTAATTTGGTAAGTTTTGATCCCAAAATAAAATATATATATATATATACACTTTAAAAAAAAATATTGAAAGGAAAAGAATTTGCAGAGCTCTTTCATGAACAAATTAGCTAATCTTTTCTACTTACAGAATATAATATTGCATTATATTATTAAAAGTAAATAGGATTTAAAATATTCGTTCGTTTATTATGTTACGTAACTATCATTTAATCTGCCGTACTTTTTAAAATTATTCAATGTTAAATAATATTTAAATTTTTATGTAATGTATTGTATTAATAATTTTACTGTTTTAATAGATTAATGGAAAGAAATAAAAAAAATTTTTTTTCATATTTTATCTTAGCGAATATCTGAACATTTAAAATAGCGAAAAATATTACTAGATTTATTTTAATTTAAAAAAAAAAAACTGTCATTTGCTTGGAAAATAAATGATTTTTCCACACAGAAAAGTAATCCTTACGAGACGCTTAAAATACTTTCTCATATCTTTCTCTAATAAAAATGAACTTATATTATGTTCAAGGAGGTATATTGCCCTATTTTCTCTTTACTCAGTTAGCAATTTCTTTGCCTATATAGCTAGAAGAGAAAATGTATGTCTAACGCAGATGTGAACAAAAATGATCCATGTGTAATTATTACTGGTCGTTCCACAGGCTAAAAGTAGGCCAACATCGATTTACTCTGGTGGAAAGATATCTGTCATATATGAAACTCTTGTAATCTCATCCCTTGTGAAATGACTTTTTCTTACTGTGTTCATAAGAACACAGTAAGAAGAAGTAAAAACAAATAGCAAACTTAAAAAACTTGACTCAACTGGATCGAGATTTATGAATGTAAAAAATATTAATGGGTTGAGAATTATCGATCTAAAATATTAAATAAGATTTCTATACTATGTGTTTATTTTAGTATCTATTTTTTTTTTTTTGTTATGAGTTTAAAAATTCGCGAAATCTTTTAATTTTTGACACTGAATTAGTTTTGGTATTTGGTAATATATCATTTAAAGTCCTAAGTTTGTGTCTAAACAAAATTGTTTATTTCCTGCAGCTGTTAAATAAAAAAACTTTTTTTTTCACTTTTTGCTGCATAATTTTAATTAGATGGTAAATAATTATTTTATTTACTATTTTTTTTGTTTTGTTTGAGTCAAGTATAACATTAAATTAATAATTTTAAATTATTTTTTCCTTCCCTCTTTTCGTGAGTAAATAAATTTTACTTTTTACTGGAACGATTATCTCGTGTTTTATTTTTATGAATAAATAAAGGATTTCCGCCATCTTTGTAAATTAACCAAGTTCTATTTTCTGCTAAGTCTTAAAATCAGACGTGGAAGTATTAAAAAAGCCTTTCTTTTTTTTAATGAAAAAATGAATTTTTCTTCCCTAATACTTTTTTCTTTTCAATTTTTGAAGTTTCAAATTTCGGAAAATTATAAATATTTCACTTAAAATATGATTTTAAAATTAGATTTTGTCTGAAAAATTCAGGAATGGAGTTCAATGATTTGTCCATAACGGAACTGTAATCTATGTGTTAATCTGTACATCCATTCATGTTCTTTCTTGTAATATTTATATAAATTTTGAAACCGAATGGAGTGTCCAAGCCATAAATCATGTTCAAAGAACAACTTCTTTTTAATCTCCTTTAAGATATATCATCCCGATTTTAATTAATGTTTACTATTAAAACAAAGAGTTATTGGTCTCGTGACATCAGGTTTTTACGATTGTATATATGTAGCATCAGTTGGTAACTCTTTTAATGTAGTTAAATCACATTGCAGCGCCCTTCGGTGTATTACAAATGAAGTATTTAGCTTTATGAAAATTCTTAGGCTGTAAAATGAAAAAAAAAAAATAATAATAATAATAAATTTAAAACCAAATTCCATTGCAATAATAAATATGTTACAGTTATTAAATTTAAAACTAATTTTATTAAAATTCTAAATTAGTTTTAACACCATTTTGCATTGAAATTGCGTAATTGTAAAAAATAATGCGAGATACTGGAAAGCATGTATATTAAACAGATATAGTTTTATTTTTAATTCAATTTCAGGGGCACTATTATTTTTAACCTAATGAGTAAATAAAGTTTTCGTCACTGAAAAGCCAAATGCATATATATGCACAAACATTTTAAAATTTCTTCGTTAAACATATTTGAAAACACATACAAATTCCAATATTTAAATATTAATTTTCAATCAAAAGAAATGGTAAAATGATTCAAAAGCATTATTAAAAGGTTCTTCACGCATAACCTAATAAACTTGACAATTGTCATGACTTTGAAAAAATTTAGTTCTTATCACGCTAAAGACTAATTTTAACCATCAGGATCTTCTAAGTCGAGATTCTGCCCTTAATTGTATAGAAATAATGATCAACATTTATTTATAGATCAATAACGTGACTTGCTCATGCTTGTTTGTATATCCGGTGATCAAGACAGATCGTTTCTGCCAATGTCTGATGATAAAAAAAAAAGAGATGTGTTTGTCTTCGTGCACGCATTGATCGTTCTACTTCTTTCGTGTGAGTAAGTGAGAGATCCTAGTATTTCTTATATCACACCAAACGATGCGATGTGTTTCGAAACACTCAGCTTTTTGTTGACTGCTATTGCTGCCATGGTAATGCTATCGGCGGAAGGCTCAGAGTTTTTATCTTTCCATTCTCTTGGCCTGTGGTCATTTTTCTGTTCTGTTTTACGTCGAAATGAAGAGCCGATTCCTCGACGATAGTTTCTCATATCAACTTTTATTACTCTGTTCATTTTGTTTCATTTTTTGTCGCCTGCTTTCTTCTAAATGAGTTTAGTTAATGAAGATTTGGAATATCGTCTGCTTTAAATTTTGCGTAACTATTTTATTTTTTCATTATTCGATGAAAGGGAAATATTGAAATAAATTTCATGGATAGCAAAAGAATTTTTTTTTGTGAGTAAAAAGTTTAGTTGTTAAAATTTTCTAAACGAATTAAATGTTATTTTAATTTTCTTAACATTGCTAACGTAATTTTTAAAAAAAAGATGTGATGAATGTTTGTGTTTATTTATTAAACCTTTGTTGATGGAAATATATTTGCATGATTAACTTACCAGCTTAATAAATTAAGTGCGATTTTAATGATGTGTAAATAGTATTTCTTATTAGAATAGATATCACATTGTTTCTAAAAATGTTTTAATTCAATCTGGCTTTAACTGTACAGAAATATTTGAATCACAGTTAATTTGAATAAATATTTTTTGAATTATTCGATTTTAAAATTTATTTTTAGCCTGATTCGTGTTAGATTTTTTAAAATTAAATTTTCGATTTTCTTCTTTAATGTTTTAGTGTTTCTGAAATTATTAATGCTTATATGCTTATGCATTCATGCTTAGAGAGTAATGCGAAATTAATTTAAAGTAATGCGAAATTAAATTTCATTTTAGTAATCTGTTGTGGAAATTTGCCTTTAGTAATATTTTGGTAATTTGCCTTTTATTAAAAAAATTAAGTTTTATGTTCAAAGCAATATTTTCTAAGTTCTAAACATCTAACGCCGCCTTAAAAAATCTGATATATAAATTTTATTGAAAAGGAGGACATTCAATGCATCTCTTGAGACTAAAGTAATAGAGATCAGTTTTATAATTCAGAAAACGAAAGCAGTTAGCTACTGGGCATTTTAGAACGAACGCGGAAGTGTAGTAACGTTCGCTACGGCAGGAGATGAGCCGTGGTCTCTATGAAGTGCTGTTTCTTTCTAGGGTAGGTATACCTTTCCCATTTTCCTAATTATACTTTTAGTAATATTTTGGTAATTTGCCTTTTATTAAAAAAATTAAGTTTTATGTTCAAAGCAATATTTTCTAAGTTCTAAACATCTAACGCCGCCTTAAAAAATCTGATATATAAATTTTATTGAAAAGGAGGACATTCAATGCATCTCTTGAGACTAAAGTAATAGAGATCAGTTTTATAATTCAGAAAACGAAAGCAGTTAGCTACTGGGCATTTTAGAACGAACGCGGAAGTGTAGTAACGTTCGCTACGGCAGGAGATGAGCCGTGGTCTCTATGAAGTGCTGTTTCTTTCTAGGGTAGGTATACCTTTCCCATTTTCCTAATTATACTTTTCGTTGCACTTGATGAATTGTTATGTCTTTTCTCTCACTTTGCTTTGAATATGTAGGTTTCTATGCTTTGTTTCGTGTATCGTACTGCATAATGAATTTAATTATAGTAACATTAGGGGTTTTTTTATATCAAAATTATATAGCAATATGAAATTAATTTCAACATTTATAACTAATTTTGAATTTATAATCTAAAGCATATCGTTAACTCCCACTTTATGAACTATCAGTTATGCGTTGCGTTGGCTTGTATCTAATAAATTGAAGAAGTTATTTATTTACTTATTTTAAAGGAATACTCAATATTTCTCAAACATTATCACATTTCAATTGTAATGGCAATATATGTTTGGAAATTATATTAATTTTTATCAGAATGAAATTATTCTTGTAAATTTCTTTCAGTTTAGCAGAAAAGTATAAAGAAATTACTTCCTCGGCTCAAATAAGAAATTGAAAGAAAGGAAGAATTGCAAATTTACCTGTATATTAATAAACTAGTCAAACGTATAAAATAAAAGAAAACGGGAAATAATAATGACTGGGTGCAGAAAACTATTCTTCAAACAAATTAGATTAAAAAAAAATTAGTTAAAAATCCTGCAATATTTTTAATGTAGGCATGTTTCTTACCACCTCTGGAATTAAATATTGTTGTTAAAATATTGTGTTAAACCCCAATAAACGAGTGCAGTAGTTTGAATTAATGTCAAACTAGACAAAAATAAGTCTGATTAAGTAAGTGATTAGCGTGAGACGTTTGTAATTATAAACGTTTTTCTTTTCCTACAATTATTATTAATCTTCGTAAGCTGCATAACAAAAGTAGTTTATATTTGAATTGAAAATTATATCTGAAATCTTTTAATGTTCCTAAATTATATATTTTATAACACAAGGACTTGGGTTTAAAATTATATACATTTGGTTTAAAATTTTAAAAGTTTGATTTAAAATTGTACATATACAAAAATTTGTACTCCCTTTCGATTTAGTTATTTTTTGAATTATTTATTGAATTTCGATTTATTTATTTTTAGAAAACCACAGTACAAAATAAAGTTATATTTTAAGACTTAGAAGCATTATACTGCATTTACTTGATATTCCTTCTAAATAATAAACTCTAGACGTGAATTATTATTATATAAATTTAAAACTTCATAATTAGTATGACCTTATGTCTTTTTATAAAAAGGCGTTTATCATTCACAGCTATCAAAATGATATTTAGCGTTTCTAATAGGGTACAAATTATCTTTTTCTTATGTTAGTTTCTTTATTTACTTACGCTCCGAATTTTAAGCTGCAATGAGTTTACCAGAAATTGTATCGCTAAATCTTTATGCTGTTTTTAAGTTCATCATATCTAAAAGATAATATTTTTAACTATACAAACTGTGAATGATTTGTTTCATCAACTACTTTAAATTTCAAACCTTTTAGCCTTTGTACAATGAAACATGGGGTAGAAGGATACTTCAAATTCTGCAAATATTTTTGAATCCGTTTGCTTTAAGTTCCAATTAAGAATAAATACGTACTTCGTAAATCCCTCTGTTGCTTGCGACAGTTGTTGAACTTTTAAAATATGTTTTAAAAAAACTGTGTAAGCAATTTTCTGCATTGTTTGTTTCCATGTAGTGAAAGTTAATTGAAAAATATAGGACGCAATTACATTTCAAACTGTGCAACAATAGTTGTGTTGATTCGCTTTAAATCATACATCAAGTATAAGAGAACAAAATATTTC
The DNA here is from genome assembly GCA_949128135.1 of Parasteatoda lunata. Classification (NCBI taxonomy): domain Eukaryota; kingdom Metazoa; phylum Arthropoda; class Arachnida; order Araneae; family Theridiidae; genus Parasteatoda; species Parasteatoda lunata. The sequence continues at coordinate 34,518,909 of OX421972.1, forward strand.
CTAATTCTACTTAGCGGGTGACTTATGTTTCACTATTTTAAATTTGATTAAAAAAAAGCGTAAAAGTGTTTCCGTAAAATGTCAGGCTTCGTGCAAAGAAAGTTAATTGAAAAACATAGGTTGCTAAAATGTTTCAAAGGGTTCAACTCTTCCTTCATTTAAGCTTCTATCAAAAATCTTTAAAGAAAATAATTCTAATTATTTTCTTTGCGAGTGAGGACTGTTTCACTTTCCAAAACTTGTAGATAAATTGTAAATTTGTTTCCTTGCTCTGTTTGTTTTAATGCGGTAGAAGTTAGTTACAAAACACAAGTTGCTAAGACGCTTCAAACTATGCAGTGATCGTTCCCTTTAAGATTCTATCCAGAATTATTTAACAACTTATTTTCTGTTTTTCCACTTAGCGGGCTGCTTTCGTTTCACTTTTCCAAATTTGTTAGAGTCCCTTGCCGTTAAGAAAACCATGGGAGGTTTTCGTGTTTTTCCTCTCCATGCGTTCTCCATTTAACACAAATGCGTATTAGTTCCATCAAAAAATACTCCACGAAGGCAAATTTCTCTCAATATTTGATCTAGGAGTTCCCTTGTCGTCTTCTGGATTAGGTTCAAAATTACAAAGCTACGGAGTTGAACATTGGCAGTCGTAAGCCCAAAATTGGATTGGCTGTTCAACGACGGCTATAAAATAAAAAAAACAAAAAAATTTAAAAGATATCGAGAAAAATAAATTTCACACAATACGTAGTTAAACATTGGTAGTCGTAAACTCAAAAATTTGGTCAACTGTTCGACGACGGTTATAAATTAAATTAAATTGAAAAACACGGTTGCTGAGATATTACAAAATATTTCTTTGCTGCGGCGGTTGTTTCATTTTACTTGTTTCAAGAATCTGTAAAAATGTTTTCTTATATTGTAAATTTTTGTGCAGAAAAAGTTTATTGAAAAAACGCGGGTTCCTAAAATATTATAAACTGTTCAACAGTTCGTTCTTTTAAGTTGCATCAAAAATCATTAAACAAAATATTTCATTATTATCTCCTCAGTGGGTGAGGACTGTTTTGCTGTCGAAAACTAGTTGAACGAAATCGTAAAACTATTTCTCTGCACTGTTATTCGTCATGCTGTGGAAGCATATTTCAAAACGCGAAGAGCAGATATGCTATAAACTGTGCAATAATTGTTGTGGTCCTTTGATTTTAATTTTCACGAAAAATCACCTAACAAAATATTTATTAATTCTTTCCTTTGTCATTAAATAAATAATTCTTAATTCTCATCTTATGGATGATGTTTGTTTCATTTTTTAAAATTCGTCAAAAGAAACTGCAAAAGTGTTTCTCTTTGCCGTAGGTTTTTGCGCAGAGAAAGTTAATTATAAAACGCGGATTACTAAAATATTTTTAATTGTTATGCCGTTCGTTCACATAAGTTTCATCAAAAATCGAACACAATACTTCATTATTATCTCCTTGGTGAGACATGACTATTTCACTTTCCAAAACTTGTTAAACGAAACTGTATAAGTGTTTCTCTGCATTGTTAGTCTTCATGCGGTGGAAGTGTATTTCAAAACATGAAGAGCAAAGATGCTACAGATTAGTACAATGATTGTTGCGGGCATCCAATTTTCATTTCGGTGAAGAATCATTTAACAAAATGTTTCTTAATTCTTTCCTTTGTAATCAAAATAAATATTTCTCAATTCCTTTCTTAGTGGCGACGTTTGTTTTATTTTTTAAAATTTGTTTCGAGAAACTATAAAAGTGTTTCTCTTTTCTCTAAGTTTTCGTGCAGGGAAAGTTAATTATAAAACGCGAGTTACTAAGATATTTTAAAATGTTGACCTGTTCGTTCCCCTGAGTTGCATAAAAAATCAGTAAACAAAATATTTCATAACTATCTCCTTATCTCGGGCTTCACTTTCCAAAACTAGTAAAACGAAACTGTATAAGTGTTTCTCTGCATTGTTAGTCTTCATGCGGTGGAAGTGTATTTCAAAACATGAAGAGAAAGATGCTACAAATTTGTGCTGTGATTGTTGCGAAAATCCGATTTTTATTTCCGTGGAGGATCATTTAACAAAATATTTCTTAATTCTTTCCTTTGTAATCAAAATAAATATTTCTCAATTCCTTTCTAAGTGGCGACGTTTGTTTTATTTTTTAAAATTTGTTTCGAGAAACTATAAAAGTGTTTCTCTTTTCTCTAAGTTTTCGTGCAGGGAAAGTTAATTATAAAACGCGGGTTACTAAGATATTTTAAAATGTTGACCTGTTCGTTCCCCTGAGTTGCATAAAAAATCAGTAAACAAAATATTTCATAACTATCTCCTTAGCGGGCTTCACTTTCCAAAACTAGTAAAACGAAACTGTATAAGTGTTTCTCTGCATTGTTAGTCTGCATGCGGTGGAAGTGTATTTCAAAACATGAAGAGCAAAGATGCTACAGATTAGTACAATGATTGTTGCGGGCATCCGATTTTCATTTCGGTGAAGAATCATTTAACAAAATGTTTCTTAATTCTTTTCTTAGTGGTGACTTTTGTTTTATTTTTTAAAATTTGTTTCGAGAAACTATAAAAGTGTTTCTCTTTTCTCTAAGTTTTCGTGCAGGGAAAGTTAATTATAAAACGCGAGTTACTAAGATATTTTAAAATGCTGACCTGTTCGTTCCCCTGAGTTGCATAAAAAATCAGTAAACAAAATATTTCATAACTATCTCCTTATCTCGGGCTTCACTTTCCAAAACTAGTAAAACGAAACTGTATAAGTGTTTCTCTGCATTGTTAGTCTTCATGCGGTGGAAGTGTATTTCAAAACATGAAGAGAAAGATGCTACAAATTTGTGCTGTGATTGTTCCGAAAATCCGATTTTCATTTCCGTGGAGGATCATTTAACAAAATATTTCTTAATTCTTTCCTTTGTAATCAAAATAAATATTTCTCAATTCCTTTCTTAGTGGCGACGTTTGTTTTATTTTTTAAAATTTGTTTCGAGAAACTATAAAAGTGTTTCTCTTTTCTCTAAGTTTTCGTGCAGGGAAAGTTAATTATAAAACGCGGGTTACTAAGATATTTTAAAATGTTGACCTGTTCGTTCCCCTGAGTTGCATAAAAAATCAGTAAACAAAATATTTCATAACTATCTCCTTAGCGGGCTTCACTTTCCAAAACTAGTAAAACGAAACTGTATAAGTGTTTCTCTGCATTGTTAGTCTTCATGCGGTGGAAGTGTATTTCAAAACATGAAGAGAAAGATGCTACAAATTTGTGCTGTGATTGTTGCGAAAATCCGATTTTCATTTCCGTGGAGGATCATTTAACAAAATATTTCTTAATTCTTTCCTTTGTAATCAAAATAAATATTTCTCAATTCCTTTCTTAGTGGCGACGTTTGTTTTATTTTTTAAAATTTGTTTCGAGAAACTATAAAAGTGTTTCTCTTTTCTCTAAGTTTTCGTGCAGGGAAAGTTAATTATAAAACGCGAGTTACTAAGATATTTTAAAATGCTGACCTGTTCGTTCCCCTGAGTTGCATAAAAAATCAGTAAACAAAATATTTCATAACTATCTCCTTAGCGGGCTTCACTTTCCAAAACTAGTAAAACGAAACTGTATAAGTGTTTCTCTGCATTGTTAGTCTTCATGCGGTGGAAGTGTATTTCAAAACATGAAGAGAAAGATGCTACAAATTTGTGCTGTGATTGTTGCGAAAATCCGATTTTCATTTCCGTGGAGGATCATTTAACAAAATATTTCTTAATTCTTTCCTTTGTAATCAAAATAAATATTTCTCAATTCCTTTCTTAGTGGCGACGTTTGTTTTATTTTTTAAAATTTGTTTCGAGAAACTATAAAAGTGTTTCTCTTTTCTGTAAGTTTTCGTGCAGGGAAAGTTAATTATAAAACGCGGGTTACTAAGATATTTTAAAATGTTGACCTGTTCGTTCCCCTGAGTTGCATAAAAAATCAGTAAACAAAATATTTCATAACTATCTCCTTAGCGGGCTTCACTTTCCAAAACTAGTAAAACGAAACTGTATAAGTGTTTCTCTGCATTGTTAGTCTTCATGCGGTGGAAGTGTATTTCAAAACATGAAGAGAAAGATGCTACAAATTTGTGCTGTGATTGTTGCGGGCATCCGATTTTCATTTCCGTGGAGGATCATTTAACAAAATATTTCTTAATTCTTTCCTTTGTAATCAAAATAAATATTTCTCAATTCCTTTCTTAGTGGCGACGTTTGTTTTATTTTTTAAAATTTGTTTCGAGAAACTATAAAAGTGTTTCTCTTTTCTGTAAGTTTTCGTGCAGGGAAAGTTAATTATAAAACGCGGGTTACTAAGATATTTTAAAATGTTGACCTGTTCGTTCCCCTGAGTTGCATAAAAAATCAGTAAACAAAATATTTCATAACTATCTCCTTAGCGGGCTTCACTTTCCAAAACTAGTAAAACGAAACTGTATAAGTGTTTCTCTGCATTGTTAGTCTTCATGCGGTGGAAATGTATTTCAAAACATGAAGAGAAAGATGCTACAAATTTGTGCTGTGATTGTTGCGAAAATCCGATTTTCATTTCCGTGGAGGATCATTTAACAAAATATTTCTTAATTCTTTCCTTTGTAATCAAAATAAATATTTCTCAATTCCTTTCTAAGTGGCGACGTTTGTTTTATTTTTTAAAATTTGTTTCGAGAAACTATAAAAGTGTTTCTCTTTTCTCTAAGTTTTCGTGCAGGGAAAGTTAATTATAAAACGCGGGTTACTAAGATATTTTAAAATGTTGACCTGTTCGTTCCCCTGAGTTGCATAAAAAATCAGTAAACAAAATATTTCATAACTATCTCCTTAGCGGGCTTCACTTTCCAAAACTAGTAAAACGAAACTGTATAAGTGTTTCTCTGCATTGTTAGTCTTCATGCGGTGGAAGTATATTTCAAAACATGAAGAGAAAGATGCTACAAATTTGTGCTGTGATTGTTGCGGGCATCCGATTTTCATTTCCGTGGAGGATCATTTAACAAAATATTTCTTAATTCTTTCCTTTGTAATCAAAATAAATATTTCTCAATTCCTTTCTTAGTGGCGACGTTTGTTTTATTTTTTAAAATTTGTTTCGAGAAACTATAAAAGTGTTTCTCTTTTCTGTAAGTTTTCGTGCAGGGAAAGTTAATTATAAAACGCGGGTTACTAAGATATTTTAAAATGTTGACCTGTTCGTTCCCCTGAGTTGCATAAAAAATCAGTAAACAAAATATTTCATAACTATCTCCTTAGCGGGCTTCACTTTCCAAAACTAGTAAAACGAAACTGTATAAGTGTTTCTCTGCATTGTTAGTCTTCATGCGGTGGAAGTGTATTTCAAAACATGAAGAGAAAGATGCTACAAATTTGTGCTGTGATTGTTGCGGGCATCCGATTTTCATTTCCGTGGAGGATCATTTAACAAAATATTTCTTAATTCTTTTCTTAGTGGTGACTTTTGTTTTATTTTTTAAAATTTGTTTCGAGAAACTATAAAAGTGTTTCTCTTTTCTCTAAGTTTTCGTGCAGGGAAAGTTAATTATAAAACGCGAGTTACTAAGATATTTTAAAATGCTGACCAGTTCGTTCCCCTGAGTTGCATAAAAAATCAGTAGACAAAATATTTCATAACTATCTCCTTAGCGGGCTTCACTTTCCAAAACTAGTAAAACGAAACTGTATAAGTGTTTCTCTGCATTGTTAGTCTTCATGCGGTGGAAGTGTATTTCAAAACATGAAGAGAAAGATGCTACAAATTTGTGCTGTGATTGTTGCGAAAATCCGATTTTCATTTCCGTGGAGGATCATTTAACAAAATATTTCTTAATTCTTTCCTTTGTAATCAAAATAAATATTTCTCAATTCCTTTCTTAGTGGCGACGTTTGTTTTATTTTTTAAAATTTGTTTCGAGAAACTATAAAAGTGTTTCTCTTTTCTCTAAGTTTTCGTGCAGGGAAAGTTAATTATAAAACGCGGGTTACTAAGATATTTTAAAATGTTGACCTGTTCGTTCCCCTGAGTTGCATAAAAAATCAGTAAACAAAATATTTCATAACTATCTCCTTAGCGGGCTTCACTTTCCAAAACTAGTAAAACGAAACTGTATAAGTGTTTCTCTGCATTGTTAGTCTTCATGCGGTGGAAGTGTATTTCAAAACATGAAGAGAAAGATGCTACAAATTTGTGCTGTCATTGTTGCGAAAATCCGATTTTCATTTCCGTGGAGGATCATTTAACAAAATATTTCTTAATTCTTTCCTTTGTAATCAAAATAAATATTTCTCAATTCCTTTCTTAGTGGCGACGTTTGTTTTATTTTTTAAAATTTGTTTCGAGAAACTATAAAAGTGTTTCTCTTTTCTCTAAGTTTTCGTGCAGGGAAAGTTAATTATAAAACGCGAGTTACTAAGATATTTTAAAATGCTGACCTGTTCGTTCCCCTGAGTTGCATAAAAAATCAGTAAACAAAATATTTCATAACTATCTCCTTAGCGGGCTTCACTTTCCAAAACTAGTAAAACGAAACTGTATAAGTGTTTCTCTGCATTGTTAGTCTTCATGCGGTGGAAGTGTATTTCAAAACATGAAGAGAAAGATGCTACAAATTTGTGCTGTGATTGTTGCGAAAATCCGATTTTCATTTCCGTGGAGGATCATTTAACAAAATATTTCTTAATTCTTTCCTTTGTAATCAAAATAAATATTTCTCAATTCCTTTCTTAGTGGCGACGTTTGTTTTATTTTTAAAATTTGTTTCGAGAAACTATAAAAGTGTTTCTCTTTTCTGTAAGTTTTCGTGCAGGGAAAGTTAATTATAAAACGCGGGTTACTAAGATATTTTAAAATGTTGACCTGTTCGTTCCCCTGAGTTGCATAAAAAATCAGTAAACAAAATATTTCATAACTATCTCCTTAGCGGGCTTCACTTTCCAAAACTAGTAAAACGAAACTGTATAAGTGTTTCTCTGCATTGTTAGTCTTCATGCGGTGGAAGTGTATTTCAAAACATGAAGAGAAAGATGCTACAAATTTGTACTGTGATTGTTGCGAAAATCCGATTTTCATTTCCGTGGAGGATCATTTAACAAAATATTTCTTAATTCTTTCCTTTGTAATCAAAATAAATATTTCTCAATTCCTTTCTAAGTGGCGACGTTTGTTTTATTTTTTAAAATTTGTTTCGAGAAACTATAAAAGTGTTTCTCTTTTCTCTAAGTTTTCGTGCAGGGAAAGTTAATTATAAAACGCGGGTTACTAAGATATTTTAAAATGCTGACCTGTTCGTTCCCCTGAGTTGCATAAAAAATCAGTAAACAAAATATTTCATAACTATCTCCTTAGCGGGCTTCACTTTCCAAAACTAGTAAAACGAAACTGTATAAGTGTTTCTCTGCATTGTTAGTCTGCATGCGGTGGAAGTGTATTTCAAAACATGAAGAGCAAAGATGCTACAGATTAGTACAATGATTGTTGCGGGCATCCGATTTTCATTTCGGTGAAGAATCATTTAACAAAATGTTTCTTAATTCTTTTCTTAGTGGTGACTTTTGTTTTATTTTTTAAAATTTGTTTCGAGAAACTATAAAAGTGTTTCTCTTTTCTCTAAGTTTTCGTGCAGGGAAAGTTAATTATAAAACGCGAGTTACTAAGATATTTTAAAATGCTGACCAGTTCGTTCCCCTGAGTTGCATAAAAAATCAGTAGACAAAATATTTCATAACTATCTCCTTAGCGGGCTTCACTTTCCAAAACTAGTAAAACGAAACTGTATAAGTGTTTCTCTGCATTGTTAGTCTTCATGCGGTGGAAGTGTATTTCAAAACATGAAGAGAAAGATGCTACAAATTTGTGCTGTGATTGTTGCGAAAATCCGATTTTCATTTCCGTGGAGGATCATTTAACAAAATATTTCTTAATTCTTTCCTTTGTAATCAAAATAAATATTTCTCAATTCCTTTCTTAGTGGCGACGTTTGTTTTATTTTTTAAAATTTGTTTCGAGAAACTATAAAAGTGTTTCTCTTTTCTGTAAGTTTTCGTGCAGGGAAAGTTAATTATAAAACGCGGGTTACTAAGATATTTTAAAATGTTGACCTGTTCGTTCCCCTGAGTTGCATAAAAAATCAGTAAACAAAATATTTCATAACTATCTCCTTAGCGGGCTTCACTTTCCAAAACTAGTAAAACGAAACTGTATAAGTGTTTCTCTGCATTGTTAGTCTTCATGCGGTGGAAGTGTATTTCAAAACATGAAGAGAAAGATGCTACAAATTTGTGCTGTGATTGTTGCGAAAATCCGATTTTCTTTTCCGTGGAGGATCATTTAACAAAATATTTCTTAATTCTTTCCTTTGTAATCAAAATAAATATTTCTCAATTCCTTTCTTAGTGGCGACGTTTGTTTTATTTTTTAAAATTTGTTTCGAGAAACTATAAAAGTGTTTCTCTTTTCTCTAAGTTTTCGTGCAGGGAAAGTTAATTATAAAACGCGGGTTACTAAGATATTTTAAAATGTTGACCTGTTCGTTCCCCTGAGTTGCATAAAAAATCAGTAAACAAAATATTTCATAACTATCTCCTTAGCTGGCTTCACTTTCCAAAACTAGTAAAACGAAACTGTATAAGTGTTTCTCTGCATTGTTAGTCTTCATGCGGTGGAAGTGTATTTCAAAACATGAAGAGAAAGATGCTACAAATTTGTGCTGTGATTGTTGCGAAAATCCGATTTTCATTTCCGTGGAGGATCATTTAACAAAATATTTCTTAATTCTTTCCTCTGTAATCAAAATAAATATTTCTCAATTCCTTTCTTAGTGGCGACGTTTGTTTTATTTTTTAAAATTTGTTTCGAGAAACTATAAAAGTGTTTCTCTTTTCTCTAAGTTTTCGTGCAGGGAAAGTTAATTATAAAACGCGGGTTACTAAGATATTTTAAAATGTTGACCTGTTCGCTCCCCTGAGTTGCATAAAAAATCAGTAAAGAAAATATTTCATAACTATCTCCTTAGCGGGCTTCACTTTCCAAAACTAGTAAAACGAAACTGTATAAGTGTTTCTCTGCATTGTTAGTCTTCATGCGGTGGAAGTGTATTTCAAAACATGCAGAGAAAGATACTACAAATTTGTACTGTGATTGTTGCGAAAATCCGATTTTCATTTCCGTGGAGGATCATTTAACAAAATATTTCTTAATTCTTTCCTTTGTAATCAAAATAAATATTTCTCAATTCCTTTCTTAGTGGCGACGTTTGTTTTATTTTTTAAAATTTGTTTCGAGAAACTATAAAAGTGTTTTTCTTTTCTCTAAGTTTTCGTGCAGGGAAAGTTAATTATAAAACGCGGGTTACTAAGATATTTTAAAATGTTGACCTGTTCGTTCCCCTGAGTTGCATAAAAAATCAGTAAACAAAATATTTCATAACTATCTCCTTAGCTGGCTTCACTTTCCAAAACTAGTAAAACGAAACTGTATAAGTGTTTCTCTGCATTGTTAGTCTTCATGCGGTGGAAGTGTATTTCAAAACATGAAGAGCAAAGATGCTACAGATTAGTACAATGATTGTTGCGGGCATCCGATTTTCATTTCGGTGAAGAATCATTTAACAAAATGTTTCTTAATTCTTTTCTTAGTGGTGACTTTTGTTTTATTTTTTAAAATTTGTTTCGAGAAACTATAAAAGTGTTTCTCTTTTCTCTAAGTTTTCGTGCAGGGAAAGTTAATTATAAAACGCGGGTTACTAAGATATTTTAAAATGTTGACCAGTTCGTTCCCCTGAGTTGCATAAAAAATCAGTAAACAAAATATTTCATAACTATCTCCTTAGCTGGCTTCACTTTCCAAAACTAGTAAAACGAAACTGTATAAGTGTTTCTCTGCATTGTTAGTCTTCATGCGGTGGAAGTGTATTTCAAAACATGAAGAGCAAAGATGCTACAGATTAGTACAATGATTGTTGCGGGCATCCGATTTTCATTTCGGTGAAGAATCATTTAACAAAATGTTTCTTAATTCTTTTCTTAGTGGTGACTTTTGTTTTATTTTTTAAAATTTGTCTCGAGAAACTATAAAAATGTTTCTCTTTTCTCTAAGTTTTCGTGCAGGGAAAGTTAATTATAAAACGCGGGTTACTAAGATATTTTAAAATGTTGACCTGTTCGTTCCCCTGAGTTGCATAAAAAATCAGTAAACAAAATATTTCATAACTATCTCCTTAGCTGGCTTCACTTTCCAAAACTAGTAAAACGAAACTGTATAAGTGTTTCTCTGCATTGTTAGTCTTCATGCGGTGGAAGTGTATTTCAAAACATGAAGAGCAAAGATGCTACAGATTAGTACAATGATTGTTGCGGGCATCCGATTTTCATTTCGGTGAAGAATCATTTAACAAAATGTTTCTTAATTCTTTTCTTAGTGGTGACTTTTGTTTTATTTTTTAAAATTTGTTCCGAGAAACTATAAAAGTGTTTCTCTTTTCTCTAAGTTTTCGTGCAGGTAAAGTTAATTATAAAACGCGGGTTACTAAGATATTTTAAAATGTTGACCAGTTCGTTCCCCTGAGTTGCATAAAAAATCAGTAAACAAAATATTTCATAACTATCTCCTTAGCTGGCTTCACTTTCCAAAACTAGTAAAACGAAACTGTATAAGTGTTTCTCTGCATTGTTAGTCTTCATGCGGTGGAAGTGTATTTCAAAACATGAAGAGCAAAGATGCTACAGATTAGTACAATGATTGTTGCGGGCATCCGATTTTCATCGGTGAAGAATCATTTAACAAAATGTTTCTTAATTCTTTTCTTAGTGGTGACTTTTGTTTTATTTTTTAAAATTTGTTTCGAGAAACTATAAAAGTGTTTCTCTTTTCTCTAAGTTTTCGTGCAGGGAAAGTTAATTATAAAACGCGGGTTACTAAGATATTTTAAAATGTTGACCTGTTCGTTCCCCTGAGTTGCATAAAAAATCAGTAAACAAAATATTTCATAACTATCTCCTTAGCTGGCTTCACTTTCCAAAACTAGTAAAACGAAACTGTATAAGTGTTTCTCTGCATTGTTAGTCTTCATGCGGTGGAAGTGTATTTCAAAACATGAAGAGCAAAGATGCTACAGATTAGTACAATGATTGTTGCTGGCATCCGATTTTCATTTCGGTGAAGAATCATTTAACAAAATGTTTCTTAATTCTTTTCTTAGTGGTGACTTTTGTTTTATTTTTTAAAATTTGTTTCGAGAAACTATAAAAGTGTTTCTCTTTTCTCTAAGTTTTCGTGCAGGGAAAGTTAATTATAAAACGCGGGTTACTAAGATATTTTAAAATGTTGACCAGTTCGTTCCCCTGAGTTGCATAAAAAATCAGTAAACAAAATATTTCATAACTATCTCCTTAGCGGGCTTCACTTTCCAAAACTAGTAAAACGAAACTGTATAAGTGTTTCTCTGCATTGTTAGTCTTCATGCGGTGGAAGTGTATTTCAAAACATGAAGAGAAAGATGCTACAAATTTGTGCTGTGATTGTTGCGAAAATCCGATTTTCATTTCCGTGGAGGATCATTTAACAAAATATTTCTTAATTCTTTCCTTTGTAATCAAAATAAATATTTCTCAATTCCTTTCTTAGTGGCGACGTTTGTTTTATTTTTTAAAATTTGTTTCGAGAAACTATAAAAGTGTTTCTCTTTTCTCTAAGTTTTCGTGCAGGGAAAGTTAATTATAAAACGCGGGTTACTAAGATATTTTAAAATGTTGACCTGTTCGTTCCCCTGAGTTGCATAAAAAATCAGTAAACAAAATATTTCATAACTATCTCCTTAGCGGGCTTCACTTTCCAAAACTAGTAAAACGAAACTGTATAAGTGTTTCTCTGCATTGTTAGTCTTCATGCGGTGGAAGTGTATTTTAAAACATGAAGAGCAAAGATGCTACAGATTAGTACAATGATTGTTGCGGGCATCCGATTTTCATTTCGGTGAAGAATCATTTAACAAAATATTTCTTAATTCTTTCCTTTGTAATCAAAATAAATATTTCTCAATTCCTTTCTTAGTGGCGACGTTTGTTTTATTTTTTAAAATTTGTTTCGAGAAACTATAAAAGTGTTTCTCTTTGCTGTAAGTTTTCGTGCAGGGAAAGTTTATTGTAAAACGCGGTTTACTAAGATATTTTAAAATTTAAATCATGTATCATAAATAAAAACAGATTTTTTAAAAGAGTTAACTATTTTATACGTCACAAGCTAATCGTTTTTGTCACAAATAATAATTCAAATTTGAAGCAGAAAGTTAAGAAATAAAAATATTTAAATGCTGGAATAATAGCAAGAAAAACTGATGAAGTAAAGGAAATGTGGCTGACAAAGTCATGTTGGGTAGCATGGGACAGAAATTTTATTAAAAAATTAAATATATCTTAGTTGAGGATACTTTGTGCGTTCAAATTATCTATTATAGTCTTATTTAGTTAGTTTTATATTTTTACTTCTTTTTGTTATAATTTCGACTGAAAGGAAAATAACATTAGCAGTTTGAAATCTATGTATCTAATAAAATAAGGAATTTGTGTGTGTGTGCATGTATATCGGATTGCGATAATACCGAAGGCACTAAAAATACTACATTCTACATGAAACTGAATGAGTACAATTGTAAATAAATTACAAAGCGATTTTTTTTATTTTGTTAGACTTTTAATTCAGAGGCATTGAAAAAACATGAATTTTCTCATTGTTTTAGCAGAAGCCATAGTTTTAAATTAAACTATGGACAATTCAGTTTTGCCGAATAATTTTTGTCAAATAATAATTAAAGATAACATTAGTGATGTTTGATATTCGAAAATGTTGTTAATTGCACGCTCTATAATACTTAATTACTTTTCATTCATAATGCCAGATTATTAGAATAATAAATATGATCGTGGTAGCATAGACAGACTACCACGATCCACCATCAATTCATAGCATTTCTGAAGTTATCAGAAATCATATGTTTATAATTCAGTTTCTGAAATTCATGCTAAAACGACAATTTTCTTTATTGGAAGTTGTAACTGGCGAATCGATTGCTGTCATCAGCTGTGTAGTAGAAATTAGCTAGCAGAATTAAAAATCAAAGTTTCTTTTTTTTGATAAATAAATAAGAATTTGTACACTGTTTCCTGTAGAAAAACTTTTTTTATACCTCTATGTTGTTATAAGTCACTTAAAAATTGTTTACGCTAAATTGTCTGCGCTAAATCTGTTAACGCTAGAATCTGCTAACTTAATATTACCGCATTTTAAAAGCATCATAAAGGCGCTTGAAGTCTTAATTTTGGATTACGTATTTTTTTACAGATTATTAGAAATTCGAACCTCGTGTTCTTTATCATTTAAAAAAAAATAAGAGTTTTATTTTGATGTTTTGTTATTATCGTAGTAATTAGTCTAATTGGGTACTCGTACTTCAAGAAGAAGACGATCACAGATACCCACATATGTGACTTATGACGTCAGCGCCAGCTGATCGCTTATAAGCAAAATAGCGTGTTAAAGTTGACCTAAGTTTCTCCACATAAGTAAAAATGCTAATTAACGTGAAGTTGATTAAATACAGAATCGTGTCTCTCATCGAAATTGCTGAAATATAATTCTTTCTCGTCTACTTCTTTTACTCAACTTAGATTTATTATTTGTTTATATATTTTATTGTAACCGTGATATATCTTTGTTTTGTTTACCTGGCAACTTCGATGCATACTTAGTTTGTTTATGTTTTACATGGCTTAGTGTCTGTCTTTACCTTAAGTAAGAAATATATAGTGAAAGAATTGAAATAGTTGTGAAAGAATCATTATGAAAGAATATATAATGTGTCACTTAAGATAATTGATACTTGGCGGGCTTGGCTTACTCGAAATAGAATAGAAAGAACAGTTTCTAATATAAACAAGGGCATGTTTTAACAACCAGTCAGGACCCACACTACATACCATACATAGGTATCCCATTGACCGTAAAACTAAACAACACGTTTTTACCAACATAGAAGCTTCAAATTTGATCCATGTGTTATTTTTGGGAAAATTAAAAAAAAGATTCATAAATATATATATTTAATTATCGGGGTAATTAGCCTAATAGACAGTTATGCTGACTAACATGTTTTTACCAAGACAGACGCAAAAAGAAAAAAAAACTAAAAAGATGAAGTCAAGTGTTATAAATTACTTGAATTTGTAAAACTGAGAAAGTAATTTGTTCTTTTTCTGCTGTAATATCCAATATATACCGTGCAAACACTATGTTTTGAAATATTTTTTTTTTATCTGGGCAGGTACCATATTAATATGTAAATAGTTCAATGCTATTTTTTATTATATAAGTGATAAATGAGTGAACTTTGAAGTTCATTAGAGCGAATAGTTCAATTATTTCACAGAAAGCGCTTTAATTTTACTTCAATTAATAAATAAAATATTGAACTAAAAAAAGTACTTTTTAAATTGTTTACTTTATTTATTTATTTTTTATTTACTTGTTTAATTATTTATTTATTTTTATTTTTAACTTTTATATCGTATTTAGTTTTGGAAGTTGAATTCAAAAAATTTTTATCCTTAAAAAGAATATAGGAATTTATTTTATCATATTTTTTGATTAAAATCAATTCCTTTTCATTTAAATGGCAAAACGTGAATCCTTTCAACAGTGTAGCTAAGCCCTACCCATTTTTTTTCACCGGATCTTCTTGAGTTATTCATTGCATGTGCTTCTGTTTCAGACAAAATTTTCCAGACCAATGTCACCTAGAACCGGTCCTCATTCATTGATAATTGGCAAATGTTGCGTGTTTTGAACTGTTCGTGTCTGATTCTCTCTATTCAGCACGCACTTTAGGGAAGTGCATTATGAAAGGGTCCATTCCTGAACTTTGGTGTTATATGCTTTGACACTTCACTATACTAATCTTTAATGGTGTTGAGATTAGCAATGAAAAATTTTTGACAGTCAATATTCATTCTCATTTCATTTTGAGTAATAAAAAAAAGCAATAATAATTTTCAATATCCTGGGATTATTCTGACTTTTTACAGTTATCAAAACAGACAGACATGGGGCTGTTTAAATATTACGCAAATATAATTTTGGAAATTTTGGACCCTCCCTCACCCCTTGTCGTCAAAAATAAGCAATACTTACGTAAATAAGTCCCTCATTTTTCGTTTTAATGTAATATTTCTCGTAACGCTTCTGTAATGTTTCTCGTTATTGATATAATATTTGATTTTGGAATTCAATTCAGTTAAAAGACATAATTTTGCACATAACGAAATTTATGCGTTTTTACGCATTTTATAAAATTTCTTGTAGGATATTTTTTAGATATTTTTTGTGCTTACTTCAAAAACTCTTCAAAGAATTTTTTTTTTCAATTTTTTATTTCCACGAATTCACATCCAAATTAAAAGTTTTTTTTCAATTGTAATTTTATATACATTCTTTTTTCCACTTAAAACAAATAAATTGAAAATTAAGGGATTTTAATGTTTTAAGTAATTCCCCCTCCCCCAGCGAAAGTATGCAAATGCAAATCACAACAACCCCCGTCCCATTAGATGCTTACGTAGTATTTGAGTGGCTCTAAAAGAAATTTATGTTATAAAATAAAATTTGAAAAAATTTCAAGAACATTTGATTGAATTTTCATGTACAAATTTTAAATTGTAATGATTTGAAAGCTTTATTAAAAATGTGAAAATAATTAACTTTTTAAACGTCGAATAATTCGCATAATTTTAGTTTATTTTGTTTGAAATGTCTATAAAAGCATTATATAAATGGCTAAAAGTATATGCGTGGTATTTTATTTTAAACTTAGACTATTTTACTCTTTTTCAAAGCAGTTTTTTCAAATCGTATGAATTTTGTTTAATATCCTCTTTTGAGCTTTTTGCTTTAAAACAGTGCTTTCCCATTTTTTTAAACTCAGTTTAAAATTTATTTAACAACTTTTATTTAAACATTTTATGCAAAACCAGATTTTACTAGAAAAATACTTAAATGTTTTTTCTTAAAAATATTTAAAAATCAAAATTATTATGATAACTTAAAAAAATGTACATTATAATAAAATCAATATAAAAATTGGAGGAAAAAAAACAATAAGTGAAAATTTTCAGGTACTTATTAATTTATTTATTTATTTATCTGAAGATATTCTGCTCAATCATTGAAATAGTAGGTATGGCCGGTTTTTGAAACGATTACAGTCATCGGTCGTTTTGCAAATATCATATCCGAAGTCCAAGTTCGCTCTTACAACTTTATTTAGGTAAATGATGAGGATTCATAAATACCAAATATATTTAATAAATCTCAAGAAAAAAACATAACAACTAAAATAGTAAACAGAGCTAAAACTGTAAATTTAACATGATAGGTATAATTTGTATACGACTTATTTCTCGGCAGCTGCTAAAACAAAAGGGAGCGTGCCTGAAGGAAGAAGATAGCATATGATATAGATGTTTATAAAATACTTGAGATAACTAAATTTAATTTGCAAAAATATCAGTAACTTATGATCTCCGAGGAACTTGTAGCGGCCTAAAAACCCATGGGGAAAAAAAGAGCTTATTGAATAAAATGAACACCGCATTTTAATAAAAAAAATTATTTCTCTTGTTACATTTGAAGAAAAGGGATCATACTACTTTTGAAACCAAAGCATTTTGGTCACGTGTAATTTACTTTCATGTTAATATTCAAAAAACGCGATAACACAAGTTATTTGGGTAGTGAAAAATTATTTTAGAGTTTCTCCTTTATCTAATTAATTTCCTCCTTCTTTCATTTTCATAGAGACAGCTGTAATAGTTTTTCTCTGCCTTCATGGTAATGCAGCTGTGAAATTGTCGTTGTTTATAATGACACTTGCCAATCAGCAAGCCTGCTTTTTGAAACCAAGCGAATTTAAAGCAGAGGGGGCGTTTCTTTATTATCAGTGGTTCTATTTATGGCCTAGAATACGACTACAGCCACACACGTCACAGCCCGTTTATAGGGTGGAACCATGCATACATCCATTTATTCATCAGCAGATCATAATTTTGATCTGAACTAAAGAACGATGAATCTCCAATCCAGTACCCCTAGAGGTTTCGATTTGTTATGGGAATATGGAGGACTTTGTGACCCAACAGATTTATCGTGCTCCAATCACCATCTAATACACGGGGAGTTTTTGGATGGCTGGGATCGAACTCACGACCACTTGGACATGTGCTCAACGCTCTACCAACCAGGCTATCCTGGCCTGTGAAAATTAATTACAAAATATGAATGGCTATGGCTAAGAGGTTTCTCAATATGCTCTTTATGTTTAAGCAATGTGTTTCTTACTTGGTTTTAAAAATTGATGAAATTTGGTTTAAAACGATTTTGTCCCCACAGCATATAAATAATTAAAAAACATACATGTTCATTCAAAACCGTATAAATAGAAAATCTGATAATCTCTCGATACTTTTAGGTAGTTTCAAATACTTTTAAAAAAAGAAAAAGTCAGCTTTCCTTAATAATTATTTTATTATTTCTCTAACTATTTTCAAAGCTGTAAAAATAAAGTGCACAACTAAGATAGTGTAATTTTATAATCCTCATAGGATTCAGTGAAGAAAAAATATTTATTTAAATGAAAAAAACATAATATCGTTTTTTTTTTCTTTTTTTTTTTTTTTTTAAATGTATAAATCCAGAATAAATCTAAAGCTGTACCTGGATTTGTATACTACTTATATTATTATACTATTGGTATTATACTATTTGGTGCCCCGCTAGTACTCAACTGAATTCGTCATTGTTTATAATAGCTCATATTGGGTCGATATGAATTTAGTAGTATAAAATATTAGCTTAGTTATTAGATTAAACTTTTAGTTGAAAATTTTAAATTGTTAGGCAGTGAGTGTAAAACTATTTTTTTACAAAAATTAAGAAAAAACATTTCAAAAACTTAAAAAAACTTAAATAGATAAAAAACATACCATTTATGTAATTTTTTGTAAAATAAGTTTTTTTTTTATATACATTTAATAATTATTTAGAATTTAAGTCGATTCATCTCTTGAGTAGAAAAAAAGTGTAAGTAATAGCATATATAGAGTTGAGTAATAGCATAATAAAATTTTTTTTTTTACATCTTACTTCAATTAAAGTTTGAAGTGCCGAGAGTTAACTTTGTATATTTGTACTTCAAATGTTACTTGGGAATTTAATATCTTTAGAATACGAAATATTTTGAAAGCAACTTGACTAGTTTTCGGCCATAGTTGATACAAAATTTTTTTTAATTTTACACTAATTAAAAAAATTCAATCATGCGAAAACTTTTTTTTTAGGTCTGCTACATTATAAATAAATAATAAGTTCAGTGCTGCTTACAATAAGTTCAATACCGTGCATTACTTTTTTTACTGTATAATGTTTTATTTATGTTCTCTTTTGTATTGGAATATTATAATAGCCTCTGTTATTTCAACCAAAAATATCAACTTCCTAATCTAATTAATCGTGGAAGAATTCATAGAAACATTAGTCATACATATATTATATAGAGAGAGTTAAACGATTATTTCTGCTATATTAAAGGCATGTATAATTATTGATAATTTTGAAACATATGTTTTCAGTTATGCATCTTTACTGAACAAAATTTAATAATTAAATTTGATATAATAGACCATGGTAGGTGAGTTGCTAAACACTCATTATATTTGTGCTTTAATTTTTATAGGATTCAAGTTAGTGTGAGTAAAAAGAAAAGCTGAATTTTCTTAACAACCACTTTTCTTGTTTACAAATGAAATCGAATTGAAAAAATAATTAAAATTTTATTTTTGATTTAAAATTTTTGGGAAATTTGTAATTTCACTTATAAATGTTTATTGATGATAAGAATAGTCAACAGTCATTATTTTTTTTAACAAAAATTATATTTCCTTTTTTTCAACATAATGTATTTTAAATCTCCATTTTTTTAATTATATTAATCTATAAAAACCGCTCTCCCACTTTGTCTACATTTTGTCATTAATTGTCCCATGTATTTATGTAGATGTATAATTGATTAAAAATATCGCAATCAATATATTTTCATAAAAATATTGACCGTTATAAATTATATAATTGATATAATTTATCTAGATCTTTGAAAAAAAAATTCTTCATATTTCACTTTTGCATTTGAGCTTTAAAATGTTCATTTTTTTTATTCAAATAGAAAAACTACATTACTAATTAGGAATTCTCTTATAGTGAATTAGGAATTCTCTTATACTCTTTCTTTTATAAACATAGTTTAAAATACCTTCTTATGCAATCTACGTGATTATTTCTCATTCTTATTTTGCGGAGACAGTGCAATCTAAAAATAAAAAATGCAGGCTTTGGGGAAGGCTGCGATTGTTACTGTAATCAATCATTACTGAATGCTGTTGTGTAATTATTTTGAATTTTTTAAAAAGAAAAATTTAATAATTGTCAATAAATCATTAAAAATTTTTTTTAACAATTTGAGTGTTGAGTCAAAATGCAGTTCAAAAGTTGATCTAGTTTAAACTTATCATTTTTTAAATCTTTATGATCCATATTATTATAAAGGATTTTTGTTTTTATCCTAAGATCAAGCAAGTTATTATTCATATTAAATATACACTATTTTATTACGAATGTAAATGTAGGTGTGCAAAAATGATTAAATGAATTTTCTTTTTAAAAAAATAAAATTGTCTTGGAGAATCACGTTGACCTGGACTAGGGAAACCAGCCAAGAATAATATTTCACAAAGTCAGCAGTCAATACGTTAAAAAAATTGTTTTGTGTGTGCTTTGAAATATATCTTTCCTTAAACAATGCATTAACTATAGACCCTAAATCTTTATTCAACCTATGTATTTACTATAGACCAATTTGTTAACTATGTAGGCACATTTGCTTAATTTTGTTTGATGTCACTTAG
Source organism: Parasteatoda lunata (assembly GCA_949128135.1). Classification (NCBI taxonomy): domain Eukaryota; kingdom Metazoa; phylum Arthropoda; class Arachnida; order Araneae; family Theridiidae; genus Parasteatoda; species Parasteatoda lunata. Next base: position 34,538,932 of record OX421972.1, read on the forward strand.
TGGCTATTTTTTAAATCGCCAACTAAGATGTTAACATCAGTGCTTATTTCAGCTTGGAGACTTGCATTTGATTATTGAAAAACATTTAAATTCCTCTAGATTTCCAAATAAACTAAAAGTTTCTTTTATTTCCCATATTTTCATTGCAATTGTATGGAAAGTGACACCTAATAGTTAGTTTTAATTATAAACTGATGAGATATTTGCACGAAATATGCAATGATAACTTGATTTGCACGCGAGAAAAGCAATTTTATTAAAGTTGTTTGTTCTTTAATGTGTATAAAAATTGTTTCACTGAAGCTTTTTCCTACTTGTCATATCATTAAAAGCCATTAAAGTTTTTTCTCACTTCCATATGGAAAAAGCGCTAAATCAAAATTTTCCATTTAATAGTACTTCATTTAATAGCACGTGTTTTTATATTAGAATGTTAAAATCTCTCTGTACCCTCTTTCACATAAATAGTTTTTAAACTGTTAGTGTTAGTTCATTTGTTTTCTCGCATAGAAATGCCGCACGGAAGCAACAAAAATGTTATTTTATTTATTTTATTACTATTGCCTGTATATTGTTAACGTCATCATAGTTGTCGGGGCAACATAGTTTGTTTATTATTTTCACTATTCTGTTTTCCTTAAAAATGCCTACAGTTATAGATATTTTTAAATGAGTGTTAAATTATAATTTAAAATTTTTGGAAGTTCCTTTTAATCGTTGCTTATTGATTTCATGAGTATTGTCGTCCTTGAGAACTGTAAGTAAATGAAAAATTTTAATAACATTAATTCTGTTGCATGTGATGTACATTAATAATGTATAAATTATTCAAATTTATTATTAGAACTATTGGGGGTGAGAGAAAAATCTTCAGATTTTAGTTTTGCAGAAAAATAATGAAACTGAAAAATTACGAAAACAGTATATATTATTTATCAAAGCAAATTATGTTGTCTCTAATACGTTTATTAATGAAAAAAATGATTAATTGTTTTATGAATATATATTGTTAGGCTCTTTATGAATAAAATCAACCCCTTCAAACTTTAGGATATAGCAATTAATTTGTTGATGTTGTTACAATTGTTTTTTTTTTTTTTTTTTTTTAACTACAATTAAAATATGCGTATTTTTCTTTGAGTGCGCTGTTATAGAGTTATTGCTTTTATTATTTGTGCTATTTTATTGTATTGTTGTATAAATTTCTTTCTTTAAAGTTATTGTTTGCATTACTTGTGTTAAGAACAAAAACCTATAGATCTATAGATTTTGAATCAATTGTAGTAATCTTGAAGTCCTGTTTGTAAATTCTGAAACCGTTATCTCGAATATAAATATTTTCGATAGAAATAAGCCATGTGTACTACGACCAATCATGTGAACAATAAGTATGTAACTTGGATTGGTGGGATTGAAAATTTACTAATGCTTTAAAAAAATCAGAGAATTAGCGTTTTAAAAATACCAATTATCTGGCCTCTAAAGTACTTCTAATGATAGGAAATTTTAAAATGAAAAACTGTAACATTTTAACGCAGTTTAAATTTTAAAACTCTTTAACAAACATGTACTTAATTTTAAATGGATTCTCAATTTTACAGCTCATAAAATATTACGTAAAAGCTTAGATTCAGGATGGAAAATATTTTTTCTGCGAATTTGATTAATATATTTCTTTTTCTTTTCTTTCTTTTTTTCGAGTTTCATTTTCGCCATTCAATGGTAAGAAAAGCTAACAAGATATGCTACCTACATCTTTTCTTCCTTTCGTGTACGTTCTTTTTAGAGGACATTCATTTTTAACAGCTTGACAATTTATGTGTTCCAAAACTTTTCTTTTTTATTTTATTTTAGTAAGAATACTTTATAAGAGTACTTTTATAAGAGTATTTGTATAGGAATACTTTTATAAGAACTTTATGAAAACATTAAGTATCAGAACATCTGAATCATCTATAATTTTTAACTTGCTGTTTTCCTCAGAAACGCAATGGATACAAAACAAGAAGATCTAAAAGAGACCTTTCTAGCTTTACTGGGTACAGAGCAACTAACTGCGTTTTTCTGTGGTAGTTCTCTTAAATCTATCTTTTAAACATTATTTTTTAATTGATTTTTGATACGACAAAAGGATTTTTAACAGAAACTTCAAAACCTGATCTAAAACTGAAGGTTTCAGGTATTAAACCAAAATTTAGAATCTTTTTGTTCCACTGAATAGCCACAAAATGTTCCATTAAAAGGTGTTTTTTTTTAATTTAACTTCCACTTAACTGATTAAAAATTAATTTTCTAACTAATCTACCTAATTAGTTTTCCATTTATTTTCTTTAGGTTACCATTTAAATATTTGTACTAAGAGGTTTTTTTTTATGAACTATTGTTCTGCTGAGAGAACAAATATTTTATCAGATTTTATTTATTTTTATTTATTTATTTTGTACTTGTTACTTATAAGTGCTTAAGGGGATCTTTCGGGTTTAGAAGGATCCGCTAGAATAAAAAGGTTGGGAACCGTTAATTTAGAAAAAAATACGCTTTAAGTTCTTTAAACTTTTGAAGTTTTTTTTTGAATGAAAAGTATTAATGATTTCATTAAGTGTTCTTTATTGCTTTGAAGAGAAAACAAAACTTACTTATGATTACGTTTTTTTATTTCTTTTTTAAATCATCCATTTGTATTTTTTAAAGATTTTCTTGTAAGAAAAGATATGGCTAGAACTCATTATCCCCTTATTTTGAAAATACTTTCGAAATTAAAAAAAAAGCTAATAAACTTCAAAAATTAACGTTGATTTCATATATTTTATGCTTTATATACGCAACCCTTGGATGATTCATGGGCTGTCCCCGCTCTCATAACCTAGAATAATCTGAAAACAATTTACATCATTTGCAAAAGAAAAATCTGAGGTACCTTAACTGTAATGTACGGATTTAAATTCCAAATTAAATAAAGCTGTTGTGCCAATTTAAAATATCAATAAAGTTATTGTTAAGGATTTATTTTAAATTATAAAATTATGCAATCATTTAAATTTTTCCCTCTATAAATACGTTTATTTTAAAAATTATCTTTGCTTTTTTGTGCTTTGCCTTTGAATTTTTAAGATAAATTTATATTATTAGTTTTATAGCAAATATAATTATTAATTAACACTAAAAAAGCTGTAGTGCCAGTTTGATATGTGTTTTTCCCCCATAAAAGTTTTGATTTATGATCATAAATCTATTATTTAAATACATACAAATAAAATCATAAAATTAATATTTTTATGCTAAAATTAAATTTTTCAAAACAACGTTTCGAAAAGTTTTGTATTAAATATTAAATAAGAGAACTTTGATCTTTCAATTTTTAAAATGTATGCAATTAGAGGTTTTATAACACTATTAGTCTAATTAATACTAGAGGCTTAGTAAAATTATTTTATAAAAATGTTTTTTTATTTTTTTTATTTGAAGAATTTTATAAGTTCTTTTGTTTGAACAACATATTGAAAATCACAAATCTATGGTATATGATTAAAAATAAATGTTCACAAACTGGTTCAAAAGTACAGTTTATTATTTACGAATCAACGCAGTTCTGAAAAATAAAAATAAAGTAAGATTATAACTGAATTTTCACTGTCACAAATTTTTCGATTTCACCGAATTACTTAGTAAAAAAAGTAGCCATGAGTTCTATAGCATTGCGAATGATACTGAAAATTGAAGATCTAAAAAAGAAAGTACTTACTGAGAGTTCAAACAATAATTTAAGTTTTAAAAAAAATTTGAGATCATATTTTTATTTGAAAAAAAAGTTATTTTTTTAAGGATTTATGATTGTTTTATTTTTTATTATTTCAAAATAGCATAAAGTACTTACTTTGCATTATATTTCAAAAGGTGATTATAACTGAATTTCAGAACTTGAAAAAGAAAATCCTGAAGTCACAGAGCACCAATAATAAGTTTTGTGGACACGAACACAATTATAGACCTTTTGAACATGAATTAAGAGTCGCTTAAAAATATATTCTCGAACTAATTTCTATATAATTGAAATTTCTTTTGCACTGGGGACAATTTTTTTGTCTTTTGTTGCTTGAAATTTTTTTACCAGTTGTTGGATGCTTTTGTATCGCTGATTTCAAATCTGCAATCGTTTTTTCTCTTAGACCTTCAGTTTTTTTAATGACATTTTTAGTATATTTTTGTCAAAATGAGCAAGGTAAAAAACGTTATATGATACAGGGGGTCGAATAAATTTGTTACGACAAACTTCAATGGAAGTTGGGATACACCATCAAGATTAAAACTGCATTGGAACCCATGCGCGGAAATGAACTATTATGAATTATGAACTATTTCTCCTTGTGCTTCTGAACAGAATATAATAGGTAAGCGACCCTAGCCGCACGTGACGACATTTCCATGCATTGGTTCCTATACAATTTTAATCCTGATGATGTGTTCCAACTCCCCTAGAAGTATGTCGCATCATTTATGTGACCCCCAGTTATATATAACGTTTTCAAATTTGTACGTTTATATATTTTGGATTTTGACTAAAATAAGAAAAATAGACTAAAAATGTCATTAAAAAATCAATAGGATCTTTAGGATTTGAAATTCAAGCACTCAAATTAGGCAACATAATGTATTTGTATAAATGTAACAAAAAATTTTTTATACTGATGCTCCTCTGTTACTTCAATGAAATTAAAAGGCTTTAAATCAAAGTAGCTCTATCCAACTCTTATGCCAACCAACAGTTATTTTCATTATATTTTTAATTTTGAAAACTTAAAGAGTTTAAAACGACTTTGAAACACTTATAGACTATGTTAAAAATATAACTAGATATATGTTTGTATTTGTATATGTCAAAAATATATAAATGAAAATTTTTGTTATGTGCCAAAATTATTGTGATTAATTCAAACGAAATAAAGATAGATAGGGTAAACCAACCAGTGAAGGAACACACCCCAGTGAAGGAACATTTCATATATATTTTTTAAAAATAAGATTTTAAAAGTTTTTACATAGTTTGATTGATAACAGTAGCTTACTACCTAACATTAAGAAGTCGTCTGACAATGCATTGAGTTACCTAGTCATATTGTCTTCTCTGGAAATTTTTGTAAATTTGTTAGTATCTGTGCAACACTTTGTTTCTTTGACAAAATTATAAGGTCAGTGTTTGTAGTTACCGTTTAAAGTGCAATAATTGTATGCAATAGTTTTATTTTTCTCACTGTGAAAAAAGGAATTCAAAATATGGTTATTGAAGTTACATTTCATTTATTTTAGGCATTATAGCGTAAGCAAGTACTGAGATTAGGGGGTGTTTATTAACTGAGTTACCAAACAATGAATGAGCAAGTGTTCCTTTACTGGGATTTTTCCAAGTTAATGAAAATAAAAGAAATTTTTTAATTTTCCTGTACCTTTAGTCATACTATACATCAAAATTCTGCTAAAAATACAAAAAACAATTTCTAACTAGTGAAGGAACATGCATGTTTCTTCACTGGAAATAGATTTCCCAGTGAATGAACAGTATGTGTGAAATATGATTTTACATGGCTCTAAGATGATTAGTAGTTCTGCGATATAGAGGACACCTAAAATTCTGCTAAATGTTGTATGAATAATTCCTGAAATAATTTCATTCATTCAAAATGCGGATTTAATTGCTAAATGTTGGAAAAGAATTATTATTATAATTAATTTATAATTTATCTTTATAAATTTAGTGGTTAGTTACCTCATACGTTTGACAGCTTAATAAACAATATTTACTTATCGAAAACTAAATAAATATAGTAATAAAAATTTGAATAGAACATTTCTTTGGTGAATTTTGTGTCAATAATTAGCTAAATTATTATGCGGTCTTTAACGTCATGACGGAAAAGGGTAAGAAAAATCCATTTAAAGACAATCATCCAGGTGAAAACGGATGAAGCTTTTTTTAAAACGAAATCTACTGATAACTCTGCGCAATGCTAAGATAATTTCAAGAGGCAAAGCTTCCCTTACAAAGAATATTATTCGAGAGTTTAAAGAACTTTAGAGGAATCTTGAAGAGGAAGGCATCCTTTTAGAAAGTGATCGCATCTACAACGCGAACGAAACAGGAAGTGAATACTGCCCTTAAAATGGAAAAATCTTCTGCTCTAAAAATTATAAAGATTTATATTATATAGTTCCTAGGAAAGAAGAACAGTTTTAGCAAACATTTCAGCTAGTGGGAAAAAAAGTACCTGCAATGGTAGTTTTTCCTTACTGAAGAATTCCTATAAGTATTGCAGAATCAGTTCCTGCTGTATATTTCATTGGAAAAAGTTATTCATGAAGTGAATCAATGACCGCAGCAACATTTTACGAATATATTGCAATTGCTTCCACCCATGGGTAATTGAAAATGCTCTAAAATACCCTATTTTGCTTCTTCTGGATGAGCATAAATCTTATATCAGTTTGAAACTGAGCAAGTTTTGTTCATCAAAGCAAATTCTCTCGATTAGCTTTCTATCTAATTCTACTAATGCACTCCAGCTTTGTGATGTAGGCGTACTTCGAGCTTTGAAAGCTTCATCGAAATCTTCCGTTAAATCTTGAAAACAAAAGATTTGTAAAACATTTCCACGTTAACTGTCGTTATGTGTTATAATTCAAAGAAAAGTCTTGCTTTTAGATATTTGTATGGGTTATTAATTCCTAAAGAGCATCTAAAATTCCCAAAATTAAGTGTTCATTAACTGGAAAATTTGGTGTTTATTCACTGGTAAGAATTGTTCCTTCACTTGATTATCTTACTACTTATTATTTGAACCACCAAAAGTTTAAAACAATATTATGTAAGTTCCCTGAAATTTTTTTTTTACATAATTTGCATTTAATAAAAAATATGCTGACACTGTCATTTAACTAAAATAACAAATTTTGTATTTTTTATGATTTTTTTAAAGAGAAACTAAGCTGTGTTCCATCACTGGTTAGTTTACCCTATTACACAAAAACTTGTATAATCATGAGATTTACTGAGTACCTTTTTTTATGATTCTATTTTTAGGAGGAAAATCTCCCCAAGTGGAACACCTATTGCAAAACAACCTATTCTAGTACGTTCGCCATCTCTCAGCAGTATAGGACAACTGCAAAATGATATAGGTTCTGGAAATCACATCATTTATGGAGCCTATTCCCCTCCCTGTAAAAACATGGGAAATATAGGATCTTATTTTCGACAAAGCCCTGGCGGTGTTGTCGTAGCACAACCCACTCCTGTACATTTAGATGATGTTAACGTTTTCGACGTTGGTATGTTGTAGCTTCAAATTTTTTGGTCTTAATTATTTTACGTTCATTAATGTTTTAAAATTTCATTCTCACTTTAAATCGTTAAATTTGTACAAAAATTGCATTTTTAAATAATAATTAATATTTTACAAAATTAATATTTTAAAGTAAAATCCTTTTGTAGAACATCAACTCTGACACTCTTTAAGCTTTTAATGTAATTTACTAATTTAAAAAATAATAATTTGTTTATTTTCAAAACTTTAAAATAATCAGGAACCAAAAATCATATGTTAGTTTAAACAGCTTTGTAAAGGAATCAAAATCAACTGAGAGTTGTTTCACTGATTTTCTCAAACGTGAATTTACAAATATATCAACACAATTTGAGCTTCTACTCTGGTGTAAGAATATTTTTACAATATTCGCATTCACTTCTAGCTGTTCTCGAGGGATCTGGTAAATTACCAATCAACCCAGGCAATGATGGCTGGGAAATTCTGCATCCTAACAATAATAATAATGGAAAAGTGAGTGATGGCATGCCTGAAGTGTATGAAATGCATATGGATGCTCCAGCTTCTTATGGAAGGAAGGTTGTTACTTCCCCTTTGAATTTAGTTGTAAGTGCGAATTTATTATTATTTTTTTTATTCAAATGATTAACTTGTTCAATGTTTCTATCATTAACATAAATACATCATCATAACATAAAACGCACATTTTTATCATAAACGTAAAACATACTGAGACAGCCTTTTCCAAAATTTTATGGTGTGCTAAATATAGTGTTAAAATTATTTGGGGTAGTTACAGAAAACAATATGGAATTGTAACACATCTGAACCTTGAATGATACGTTTTTTTCCAACGTTGTCTTATTGTTGGGATCTCTATCTCAAAAACTCTCCATTCTACTTTTTTTTGGATACTTACATTAGTAGATAATTAAAATTTCTACAATTTAGCACAAGACTTTTTCTTTCGCATTTTTTGAGATTTGAAAATTTAGTTTTGGTAAAAGTAAAAAATTAATGAATCTTAAAATTCAAAAATCAAGATATTAAAAAAAATCTTATGTCAAATTGTGAAAAATTTAATTATTTATTCTAATATAATTTATCGATATGTCGAGTATTCTAATTCAATTACTACTACAAAAGAAGAAGATTTGTTTGTTACACTTATTGCCAACTTTGTATTTGTTTCTGTAACTTCTTCAAAAATAAAGTATTTCGGAAAATCATCTTAACATTACTTTACACAAAATAAAATTTAGAAAAAAAAATAAAGAAAAATTGATTTTTAATAAGTTAGGTTCAAGGCCTTCCTCAAGAGTCACTCCTAATAATTTTCAAAGAGTTAAAAAAAAAAAACTTTTTTTTTATATTCTTATTATTTATTTATTGAATATGCAAACATCACTGTATAGTGTTGTAACAAGTCATAATGTACTCTATGTATTTTTGTTACTTTTTATTATTTTGCGTATTACATATCTCAGTGTATTTCGTTTTGCTTAATATGTTTTTATCCAAACTTTTTAGGATAATGGTAACATATCAATAGCAAAAATAACGCGAGAAAAGATGTTGAAACGACAACAGGAGGTCATGAAAGAGGCCGAAGAGAGAAGACTAAACAAAGAAAGAGAGCAACAGCTTCTTGAGCAGAAAATTCAGGAACAAGAGATTCAAAAAAATGTAGAAAAGGACATAATTACTGTGGAAGATATTCCCACACAAACTGACATTCATTCATCTGATCAAAAAGTTGTTGAAACTGTTGTTTGTAGCTGTAATGAGAATTCAAAACCCTTGCCAAAACCAGAAACACCCACAGAAACTATTCAAGTGCCAAGCAAACCATCTCCTGTTCTTCAACAAAATAAAAGAATGGATTCTGCTAGAAATAAAGGTATATATGACTCAACAATGAGGCACATTAGATAATATATATCTTTATAGCATCCTTCTACCGGAATAAAAAATTTTAAATATATATTTGTGACCTGTATTATATTTTATTTTATTTATCATTTAAAAATTAATTAATGAATTAAATATTTTACACTTTTAATAAGATTTAAATTTTAACTTCCTTTTTTTTTATATTTATTTGAATTAGAAAAAAAAAAGATTGCAGCTGTGATTAATACAAAATATGTGACACAATTGTTTTTTCTTAGTTTGAGATGAATACCTAAAAAATGCTTAAAATATTTTTCGTTCTTTAAAAGTAGAGTTTTTACTTCAGGAATTGATAAAATATAGCTTAAAATGTTTTGAACCTGATCACAATAAAAGATGCAATCATCTTATGACCGGTACAAGCAAACACGATATTATCTACAAAGGTAACTCATCGTCATTCAAGACTCTGACGACTTTCCAAATAGCTATAGATCTCAAATTTTATCTGGAGTCATATACTAGGTTATATTGCAAATTTTAACCGTTTTCTGATTGCCATAAGTAAAATTTTCTGTTCTATTATTGCCAAAAGGAATTCATCATCAATCAAAATTTTGACCACTTTCCAATTAGCCAGAGTCAACAGATCGTAGCTTGGGCTCCCTCCTTAATGACAAGACAATTTTCAATGATTTCTAAATGCTACAAGCAATTTTGTTCACTATTTTTATTGACAAGTTGAATTTGTGCCTACTTACTGTACAAGATATAATTATTAATTTTAAATTGCAAGCAAAGTTCTTAAATTCCAATTTAGTATTAATCAAAATTGTTTCCACTTGCATAAACAATTTAGCAAAACTAAAAGCTGAAAAAATAATGAAATAAAAATTGCTATAGAAAACTTTCTGATATTTTTTAAAAAAGTAGAATAGGAGAATTGTGGATTATTTTCAGGTTAAATTGTCAACTTCTTTACTACCCTATTCAATTTCTTTACTACTAGTGTCAACCCAATTAGTAAAACATTTTACTGTTTTTTCAAGCTTTAGAGTATCACATTTGTTCAAAAACTTTTTTGAACACTTTAAAACTTTGTAATGGGTAAAATAAACATAAGAATCGAAGGAAAAACAAAAAGCAAGTAAGTAGTCCCTCTGACTCTTCTATATTTTGTTTTTAATTCAGAAAAATAAATAAATTATATTCATTGATAGAGGGTTAAATAAAATAATCTGACTATATCATGTTATTCTTGGTCTTTTATTTACAGTTTATATAAATGTTTTTATCTTAATTGCTAATATTTCAGGCTCTGCCAAGCCACTTTCACGCTCTTCCTCTCTCAAAACACCTAGTTCACTTAGAAGACATACTCAGTAAGTTTATCAATGAAGACTTTTTCCTTTGCATATTCATTTTACTTTTTTAGAATAGTCAAAACCATAGGTTCCCAACCTGTTTTTGAACAACACCCACTATAATGTTAAAAAAATTTTTATTAACTCCTTGCAAAAAAATGAATAAATAAAATAAAAACAATAATGTTGATAAATAAGCCAAGTATGAGATAAATAAAATTTTATCCCATTTAAAGTTTTTTTTTTTTTTTTATAGTTACACTACACTTCTATAGTTATAACAAAATGTCCTTGAAAATATTCCTAAAATAGCAGATGCATTTATATTAATGTTTGAAATTAAATGTTCAATTAAATATTAATTTCTTTTACTTATTAAAAAAAAATGTGAAATCAGATATGTCGTTTATGATTGTTATCAAATCTGCAATCCATACACTCTGTTTTTTAGTACAGCTTATACTGATTGATACACATTTCAAAATTAAATTATAGTTATATTTCATCAATAGCTTATTAAACTTCAAAAAATTCTTACCCCCCCCCCCCAAAAAAATATATATATAATTTTTATTTAGCACCAACTAGGGTGCATTAACGCCCACGTTTGTGGATAAAACAAATCACTGGAAAATAAAATCAATCGATATTCAATCCTATTATTTGGTTAAAGATCATTAAATTAATATAGATATTATTTATATTGTGATAAATATTTGATAAGCTTATCGAAATAAACAAATTGTGGTTGTTTAATATGTATCATCATGTATCATTAATATGTACTATTACTATGCAGCAATAAAATGTATGGCACTTCTCTTAAATTGCATACAAGGTAGTATCTGACAAAACTCTAAAGAGTTATGTGATGTGAAATAAAAAGCTTTAAGTCACTCTATCGCCACTAAATTGTAAAAAGTATAAGAATAGAATAAGACTCAAACTAAGAAATCTTTTTAAAAATTTTATATCATGAATTGAAATGTTTTCCAAATGTGTAAGTGTTCTGGAGTAATGTAATATAACCTAATCAAGAAAAATTTAAGCTTCAGGGAAATTAAACAATGTTAAAGATTATCATCGCATTAATTTTGGATATTTATGAAATATTAAAATTAAATTAAGTAATAAATAAATGTATGTAATAGTCCTTTTTCAAAAACATGGAATGAAAGTTTTTTTTTTTTTTTTTTTCTTGTCAATTAAATCTTTAAAATTTATGCTACTAAATGGAAAGTATAAAAAGTTCTAAATAAATAATTAAACATTATAAAGATAATTTTATCTTCCATTAGATGAAATTGTTTTTAACAATGAATTTCACCCATTGTATTAATTCCAAATGGCAGAGGTAATTTAGCAGTCTCATATATTTTTATTATCAAATTTTATTCCATTGATCATAAGTATTAATATATATATATATATATATATATTAAAAGTTATCCATTAAGTTCACATTTTAATAAGTTCTAGCATTTTTGATTGTTAATTAATTTTCCCCATTACTGTCTTGGACACAAATTCTTTAATTAAAATTTGGAAACAAATTGCCCCAAACAAATTCTTGGAAAATGTTGTTTTTAAATTGCTGATTTTTCTAAATCAAATAATTGCAATATTTTTTCAAATTAACAAGCTTCCTAAAAAATTTGTGTTTCAAACAAGTCATTGTTTGGTTACTTCCTTTAAAATTATTTTTTTAATCAAGAGTTTTTATTGAACATAATTTAACTATTCATTAACAAATTATAAACAAGAACATCATTAATGAGACTCATTATTGTTAATGAATACAAAACAAAAAGATGTGGGGCAAACGAAGTCTGCCAATGAGAATTGGTATACTTCGGCGCTTACAATAGAGTTGTTAACTTTAATTTTGAGAGAGTTTCCAGTGTTACTTATCTTAGCTTAATAATCACTGATAATAATAATTCTCAAGAAATAAGTTCTAAATTACAAAAAAGAAATAAAATCGTATTCAAAAACAAATTCATTACTAAAGAAATAATATTGAAAATTTATAAACAGTTATCCGCCCTATAACAACCTATGGTAGTGAAACTTGGACTTTAAGAAATAATGATAAAAATAACTTATCAATATTTGGAAAAAAATGTAAGAGGAATTTATTACCAATTCAAATGGACAATACTGGGTGGAGGATTGGAAACAATAATGAACATGACCATTTAGATAAACAAAAAAACACCATTCAATTGGTGAACTCAAGATGCTTGACATGGTTTGGCCATATAGGAAGAACACATTAAAATAAGATTTCTGAAAAACCAATGAAATTCTTATAAACCAATGAACTTAAATCCCAAAAGACTATCCAAAAAGAGATCGTTAGATAATGTAGCAAATTATGTAAAAATGATGGAAATTTCAAACTGAAAATTCAAGGCAAAAAAAAAAAAAAATGGTTTGTTGCAAGATTGCTCAGCAAACTAAGGCCCACTGTGGGCTGTATTGCCATAAATGAAGAAGAGTTTTAATATAGAAAATAATTTTAATACTTTCACAAATATGTTGCTATTAAATAAATAAAAAAATAAGTTTTTCAGGATATACGGCACTTTTGAAATTTAGGAAAATATTATCACCTAGTATTGCATAATTTTGTTCCTCATGTAATTTTTTAAAATGAACTGAGTATTTAGTTTGAACTTTTTTTAATGGATCATACTAAATTATGAGTGTTATTTTTAGGTATTATTAACTTGTTAAATTAGGTTAAATATTTATATTTAACCTACATTGTTATATATAATTGAGTGGGTTGGTGTGAAAAGTCATATGTGTGGAATTAGTGGGAAAATCTGTCTTATATTATTTTTTATTAATAAAACCATTTTTTTTTTACAATTTCATGTGAACACAACTAGTTCATTTAATTTTGAAAAATAAATCTTAATGCAAATCTTTGCAAAGAATTTTAAATGCTTATACAAAAACAATTTTTCAAGGTTTTGTTTTCATCATAGTGTATTCTTAAAAATATTTGCATTTTTGTGTTTGAAAGTTTTTTTTGTGTGTGTTTTTCTGTGCTATTTGAGTTATATGCTATATTTTTAAGATTTTTGGGTAAATCAGTAATGTATTGAAATCGGTAACTCAGTTTGTATTATTTTTGCTGTTACGAATTGTTTGACTACTGTATTAGTGTAATTATTTACTAAAAAGTTAGTAATTTTTTTTATAATTTTTCTTATATTAGAAGTCAAGTCGGTGCAATGAAAAATTCTCAAAATCCAAAATACAACTTAGCAGCAAGTTCATTAGCATTGTTTGATGAATCTGCTGATGAAGAATTGGCTTTTCCCAATCCAAATGAAGCATTAAAAAAAGCTCTTAAGTCACTCTCCACAGATACATGGTATTAACTTTTTTTTAAATATTTGACTGAGAATAAGAGCTAAAATAATTTTTTAAAGTAACTTTGTTTTTTATGACTCAATAATTGCATGTCTTATTTCAATTTTCAGTTGATCGATGCCATAATTGTCTCATTTCAACTAAATCTGCTGGTTATAAGTTTTGTATTATACATGTTAAAATACATCTTATTTATATAAAATATATTGATTTTACAGTAAATTTTCAGTTAAGCAGATACTCTTGATGAATATTTTTAGTTATGGATAAGACAATTACTTTACATGCTTTATAAAAATAGTGAAAAGAAGAATGAAAAGAAAGAAGAATTTAGAATAAGTGGTGTTCAATTTGAAGTGATTGAGAATAATGTTTTAGTGCATAAATGACTGTTTGTATAACTGGCTACAGGAGTGTTTTCTTTATAGAGAAGGTTCATAAAGGTTTATGATTCACATATATGATTCACAGAAAATTTTTTAAAAACAATGTCCATAATAAGAGGCTTCCATTTTATAAGAGTGTTCGTATCTTGAGGTTTCAATGTATATAAATGTATTTATTTCGTCAACATCATTATTCATCAATTGATTACATCAATAAATTTTTTATCTATTAATATGTCATATTTTTAAGTTAAACTATTAAATTATGTTATTTGCTTAGCTATTTTTTTTTTTAGCTGAGAATATTGTACAAATCACAATTTTTTAAAAAAAATTTTTTTATAGGATGGGAAAAATTGAAGGTATTCGAACTGTTCAGAGACTTGCCAAATGTCATCCTGATATCCTGCAACTGCAGTTGCATTCAGTTGTGTTAGCCCTACTTACAGAAGTAAAAAATTTGCGATCATCTGTTGCCAGGGCAGCTATACTTGCTGTGGGAGACCTCTTTATTTACTTAAAAAGGAATGTTGAAGCAGTAAGTATAAACTAGACTCTCTTTCTCTGCAAAATAAGTTAAATATTTAAGATTCTATGTTAAATAATTTTCTAAACTAGATTATTGTTGTAGTAGATAAACAAGATTATGACTGTAATTGCTGGACTTTTTCAAATTTTTAATATTTGTCGTTCTTCAAATAAACGTATTTTATTGTCTGTCAGATCCAATAATTTTCAGTTAAATTTTATTTTTTAAATAAATAAGTTTAAATGAATAAAATTTTTTATTCTTTCTTTTAGGATTTAGATCTAATAACTAGTACTCTTCTAAGTAAATGTGGAGAAACAGTAGGATTCATTAGAGATGATATTGAAAAAGTGATGAATTACTTAATTGAGACAATTACTCCTTGCAAAGCTGCTCTTTCCATAATTGCTGGTGGTGCCAGGTAACATACTTGTTTGTCTAACAAACTTACTTATTATTTGAAATGCTTTGGAAATCTTTCGTTTTTGATAAAGTTTGCATCGTTTTTATTGGGCTATAAACTTATGATTTTATGATATATAAAATGACTTTATTACAATTGTTTTGTTTACATATTTGTTCAAAAATGTGTAACTCTTAATGCAAATTGAGCATTAAATGATATCCTGAATATTTTTGATCTAGTTATAAATTTTCAAACACTAGAATGCAAATCTTGTTCAAAAAGTCAATGTAACAAAAAAAATAGATTAAAGCAGATAAAATGTTATCAGAGTGTAGGAAATCATTAAAAAAAGTATTTTTTTAAAATACCTTTTTCATCGGATTTAGAATCTGCTCGCACAATATATCCGAGGTAGTCATAACGTTAATTGTTATCTAATATGTTAATTGTTATCTAATAATTTCACACCCTTAACTGGGCCCCAAACCATAGGGATTACATCTTAGTATGTGAAAGTTACTGGCATTGTTTTAATTATTGTTTCACAACGTATTAATAAAGTTTTACAAATACTGACATGATCAATTTAATAACACTATTTCTACTTCTAATTTAGTATTCTAGTATGCATGTTGTAATTGCCCCTTTTTCATAATTCAGCACCAGCTAGATCAAACTCATGAGTTTATGTACCCTGGAAAAATCAATCACCAAGTGCAGTTGCAAGGATAAGAGGATAAGTCTTTAAATTATAGATTTATACAAGCGAAGATGTGGTTGAGAGAAACCAGATTGATCAGGCACTTGGTTTTTGTAGGGAAGACCCTGCTCCCAGACTCAAAGGTCATACATTTTAATTGTCCTCTAGTGAGTTGTGAGGCAGCAGTTTGATCGGATCTTTCTTCCTTAAACTGGGCACCTTCAGCCATACCATTAATGAATGAGGGATAAGCCAATTCCATCTGTTTCTATTTTTATAAAAAAACAACTCTTAGAAGCTGATGGAATAGTCAAATCTCTCTGTCTCAGTGGTGGCTCTTTTAGCTAGTTCGTTGGCGACTTAATGACCAATGATAAAGGCATGGGATGAGGGCATCGGTTGGAAGTGAGCATTTAATTATTGCATGTAGTTATTGGTATACATGTAGTTATAATATGTAATTATTGAATATACATGTAGTTATTAGTTGTCCACATGTACTTATAGCTATGCATAACATAATACATAAATTCTTTTACATATGCGAGTTAAATAGTGCATTTTATCATTCAAAGCTAAATTTAAAGAAAATAAATAAAATACCAAACAATTCCATTTGTTTTGAGAAAATCACTATCTTTTTTAACTGTGTCTCTGTTTACGTTCTTGATGTATGAAATTTTTAACTCGAGCTTTAATTTAAGTCACAAATTTTTTTTCACATTTAATTGATTTAAAATGGTACTTTTTTCAAAGTCATCGCAATGGAGCTGTACGCAAGGTGGCTGCCCAGTCCTTATATTCAGTTGTAGAAAAAATGGGAGCTGCTAAAATCCTAACTGGTAGTAAAGAGGTGACTGAACGTTTATTGCCTACCACTGCACAATTTTTGATGGATGGGATGCCTCTTACCAGGTAAAAGATTTAAAGGAAATGTACTGAAAAGCCAAATCTAATTATATATATTTTTAAATTGGGTGCTTGCATAAAATAAAAATTTTAAAGCCCTTTCTTGACTTTTTTAGATACTATGGACGTAAAATATTCTACCTATTAATGCAACACCCAGTTTTTGACAAGCTTCTAATGCGATTTGTTCAGCCAAGCACGTTACGCAACGTTAACAGTATTTTAGATTCTTTGAGGAAAAAAGTAAGTTGCATAAAGTTGATGATAAAATAGTTTCATTAGAGTATTCTTTATATATTTCTAACCATACAAAGAAACTTTTCTATTTTTTAAAAAACCTAATGGCCCAGCTTTCTATATCTCATGTTAATTTTAACATTTACAAAAGCTAAAATTTACAGTTTTAAATTTCTCAAATTTATTTCTTTATTTATTAATATTATCCTTTTGCATACATATATTTTATTTTATAACCATCGTTAAACAGCTGACCCAGTATTTTTGGTTTCTGACTACTAATGTTCAACTCCGTAGCCTTGTAATTTTGAACCCAATCCAGAAGAAGGGAACTGCAGGATCAAGTATTTTGCTTTCGTGGAGGACTTTTTGATGAAACTAACCCGCATTTACGTTACATGAAGAGGAAAATACATACACATATTGTAGAATATACAGGTGTAAATGACTCACATGTTGTGAATACAGTAATTTTATAAAACTTTTTTTTATTAATTTTTAAAATGGTGGCACATGGGTTTAGTAATCTCCTCAAAAGTAACACCTCTGCACCAAATGAGTCTGCACCAAATCTTCAGTGTTAATAGTGTCAGATTTATTTATTTTGTGCAATAAAATCTATAATTTTTATTTATTGTAATATTGCTGTATTATCTCATAAGTATGATTGGGAGAAAAAAATATACTCATATTAAATTGTTAGAAAAAGTTTTAACTAAATCACTCCAGACTAGGTTAAGCTGTAATATCCATATGCCTACATTAATATATATGAAAATTAAACCTTTCCATTTCGAATATTAAACCTAAACAATTTGTTTATTTTTGTTCATGCACTTATTAAACGTGGGAGCATTAAAGTTCCCATTCTTGCAGTCCTTGCGTTGAAATACTTAAGAAATTATTTTATATTTTTAATTATTTATTTTATTAATGCTTTTTATTTTAACATGTGTTACTTATTTTATTTTTTATATGTTTATTTGAATGTGTACTCAATTCATTAATTAAATATTTGAGAAATGTCTCAAGATTCTATTTCATTTCTTATATGCTTGTTTGAATGTTTACTAAATTCAGTTTAATTTAAAAACAATTAAGAAAAAAAAAAGGTTGCAAGATAAAAATCAGATTTTTAGTTGTTGTTAGTTGCAGCAATTGGTAAAATACCATAAAATAAATAAATGTAGGGTTTATTTAAGAATTAAAATAAAGTGTGCAAATGTTTTTTTTTTCCCATGACCCTATCCTTAAATTTTTTGGTCCCTGGTGATCTACAAAATAACAAGAAGTGTTAATCATGAGTTTAGTTAGAAGTTATCAAACATGAGTTTTAGACATATTAAAAGGAAAGGACTAGAAGGAAAGGGAAAAACTAATAACTCTTTTTATTATTCATTTTATCACTTTTCTAACTAATCCCTATCTTAAGGACTCACTTATCGGCCTCTTTTTTTAATAATGACAATTGTCACTGTTAAAAAAAATTATTAATTTCTGTTATCGAATTGTAATTTTTTTTTTTTTTTTTTTTTTTTTTTTTTTTTTTTTTTTTTTTTTTTTTACAAAACTAAGTGTAAGGAAATATTATTGAATGATGAGAAATAGATATAAGTAAGCCTCGTGAAAAATGGTTCACACTGGCAACCTATACATTTCGAGTGAAAAGTGGTGTAACTCAATATTTTTAAAAATATTTTTTTTTTAATTGTATCACATTTAATCTTGTCTTTAATTATAAAAGTAAAAAAATTCCAATAATTTTACAAACATTAATAGACACTGATAGAATTTTTTCTGCAAATAAATTTGAAAACTTCTGGTTTTTTAGAATTCATTTAAAGGAGATAATTCATTTTCACAATATAACAAACCTAAAAGCACCTATAATAAAGTATTTTTGACATATAAACAGCCACAGTAGTTCTAATTAAAATAAATTTAAAAATATTGTTTTATTCGATTAATAGAACAAAAGCTAATGGAAATGATTGTAACTATTATAGTATTATAACTACTATAGTAATGATTGTACCTACAGATTTTAACAAATAAAATAATCATATTTGAACAATTTTATCATTGCCTACCAAACAAAGATTTTTGTTGATCGCAAAGATGAAATGAAATATTAATTTTTTAACTATTTTATTTACAATTGTTTCAACATTTTATTTCAATTTAAAGACATAGAATTCAAATGATCATTTAGCTTTTTTTTTTTTCATACTGTTAACTAACTTTATCATAAAAAAGATTAATTGAGAAATTGTCAGAGATTAATTTTGTTCTATAATTATTTTTTATTACATATTTCAAATTATTCTAGTTCATTTCATATTACTTGTACTATTGGACAGAGTTTTTTTCCCAACTTTAATCATTTTTATAATTTTAGGGTCCTGGCGAATTGCCTAAAGAAGGCGTTTCTGCAAAAACTTTGAAAAGTGAAACATATCGAAGTCAACTTTTGAATCGAACTATGTAAAGATTTCTTCTGTTCATGTAATCAAAAAAGAAGAATTCATTCAGAAAACGTTTCGTTTGTGATATTAATTCATAGATTTAAACAGGGACAATACCTATTTGAAATTCATGGATCCTTAGTCTTCTTCAGTGAATAGAAACATGAGAAATATCACAAATCTGATTGTTTATTCAGACCTTGAATACAGTTCAAAATTACAGCATATCATTATCATATTGTATTTTATTCTGCCGTCCAGTTATGTGGTGTCTTCATATTGTGTGTGATGATAAACAATTGAACAAGAGCCCATGAAATGTGTTTTTAAAGCTTCAGAGAAAAACTTTATTTTTTATTTTTCGTTCAAATATGAGTGTTGAAAAGTTTAATAAATATTTTATTGAAAGATGTCCATTTAGTTAAGATTGACTAGATTGTAGAACGTAATTTCTTGTATGTATAAATTGCATATCAATTCATTAGGACTTTTGAAGGTTTTACAAGAATTGCCTTACTTTTTGATGGAATGCAAAATGAGAGATTTGTTTGGAAATGGTTTAAGATATACTGTATTATTGAATATACCTAAATGTGCTTTCCCACTAGTTCATAAGCTTATTGGAAGCACGCAAATGTAGGTTGAATAAATTATGATATAATTGAGTTGTCTAGATGCAAAATCTTCTGACCATACTCTGAGAAAGTATGAACATATTCTCTTTTTTTTTTTTATTTTTTTTTTTTCAAATCAAAATGTCAAAATCAAATATCAATTTTATATTAAAAGCTTAAAATTTAATTTTTAAAAAAATAGTAACAGAGGCAGGACATTTCAGCCTCACAGTTTTGATCCTGTTGCTCTTTCGGTCCCACTAATTATGACTTAAAAGGATAATCTTTAATAATTCATTAGAAAATTGTGGGTAATCCCTCATGAATATTCTTAATAATTTTGGCTTCTAACTTTTCACTAAATAATTTTTAAACACTTTATAGCCATTTAAAATTCTTGATTTTCTGTGGTTGGAAATAATTGATAAATAATTTAATGTTCTAAAAAATATATTTAAGGCAATTGTGAAACACTTAAAATAAAGTAAGAGAGGAGATGGAATGTCTATAACAAAATAGACTGTTATTAGTAACGAAACTGAATTGGGAAAGGACCAAATTAACAATGAGACCAAAATGTCATGGACCAGTAATCAAAATTTATTCTGTTGCCTTGTTTTATTTTTCATTGTTAAATTAACTACAGAGAGCAGGTTTTGCATTTGGACCACTTAAATTATTTCAAGT
Organism: Parasteatoda lunata; assembly: GCA_949128135.1. Lineage (NCBI taxonomy): Eukaryota > Metazoa > Arthropoda > Arachnida > Araneae > Theridiidae > Parasteatoda > Parasteatoda lunata. The sequence goes on from OX421972.1 coordinate 34,559,825, forward strand.
AATTTATCGTTGTTAGAATTTATGTTGATATTTTATTGACATTTTGATGTTTTATGTATACAGTTATGATGGTATATCAGTTATATTTTTAAAACAGTAGAGTAAGATGAATTATGTGATATTACATTTTATTGATGTTCACGAAAGTAATTCACTATATTGTACTAGTCATTTAAATATGTTGAGAATTTTTAGTTTAAAAATTATTTATATTTATGTTACTTATTTAGAATTATATGAAATTGAAATTGTTATGAATTAATTGTATTTTATCAGTAATATTAAGGTTAAACTATGCGTTAACTTAGATGTTGAATTGTTTTTACTTAAATCATGATACAGTAACACGATCAAGTTTAACCTTGGAAATAGAAACAATGTGATATTTAAATGTTGATAAAAATAATTTAAAATTATTTCACTGGAAAAATTACACTATCTATTTAAAAGAATTATTTTAAATGATGGTGACTTCTTATTTCGTGTTAAAATCGAAATTTGTGAAAAGTTCTTGTATATATATTCTAAAATTGATTAAATCATTCATATACAATTGTCATCTATGTCCATAATCATTTTGAAATACTTTTAATTGATGTTTTCATTAGTCATTTATATAAAAAAAAATAGAGTTCTACTATTAAAATAATTAAAAATGCAGCATTATACACTTTTAAGTTATTCATTTAATTAAGCTCATTTTGTCAATACTAGTGTAGGTAACAACCTGTGTATTATTCTAATTTTAAAAAAAATGAATCTTATTTAACTAATTTTTTGACCCGTTATGTTAAAAAATAATTAAAAAAATTTCAAATCATAATGACAAATACTTGATTCTAAGTGAATTTTTTTTTTTCAGTCAATAATCAAATACCATACTAATACCCTTTTAATCTAGCTTTTTTTCCAACTGTATAACTCAGGAAATTGTACACTTAACTTCACTCTTATTATCAGCTGATTTGTTTAAAATAAAACTTATTTTATTTCAATTAAACTTAAATTTATTGATAGATGTAAAAAAGTTCATCAAATGAAACTGTTTTCTTCTACAGAATTTTTAATTTATTATTCCTAAAATTATAAAAAACATGTTTCTTGAAAAAACTATAAAAATATATATAAAACTATCAAAACATATATATTTGACCTATAGAAACAAACTATATAAAAAATAGATAAAAATTATAAAAACATGTTTCTGCAGAATTCTAAGATTTTCAGAAAGTAAATAAATATACATAAATTTAATACTTTTCTCTTCCAGCTAATGAAGTTGGCTTTATTTTAAGAAACTAGGTCTGCTCAATTATTATCCGTCCAGAAGTTCAGTTAAAGTTATGTTTTAATAAGAAAAAAACTATATTTTAAAAAACTAGATCTACACAGTTATTTATTATCCGTCCAAAAGTTTAATTGCAGCTGGTATGTTTTAATGAAATTCGCTATATTTTAAAAAAATACTAAGTCCTATACCTTTAATACTCCTAATCTTATATACCTTTATTCCATCCAAAAGTTCAATTAAAGCTGGTCTGTAGAGTAACTGTATGAAATAAAGTTCTTCTCTATTTTTATCCAAATATATTTCACCACAAGCATGATTTATTTTTTTAAAATGTGCATTCAGTTTATAAATGCTTTAGATTCTAGAATAATTGTAAAGTAAAATAGGTTCTGAGTATTATTGGTCACACATTTGATAAGATACAATCTTTGGCTAAACCCATCTTGTAAGGTCTTCAGGAAAGATTTATGAATTAGATGTAAATTAATAATTAAAACAGGAAGAATCTTCTTGCTATTTCAATTATTTTACGCTTTATAATTATTATTTATATTACGAAAAGCTACTTCGGTAACACATTAATGTGTAACTGCCTAATAGATCTTGTATTCATATGTTTGAATTATTGATTTGTCAAAATGGGTAAAACAGTTTTGCTTATTGAAAATTTTTTCTTGGAATTTATACAAGTGGGCTAATATGATGTTGTAAAAAACATTATTGTTATTAGTAGAGCCCGGATTTTGATGACCTAAAAAATCTCAATTAATGCCCTTAAAAAGTGCAAAAAATGCCCTTTAAAAGTGCAAAAAATGCCCCTAAAAATTCAAAAAATGCCCTTAAAATGCGAAAATTGCACTAAAAACGCCTTATGACATGACTTAAATAAAGTAAAAATATGGAACTAAAACAATTTTTTACTCTTTAAAATTATTATGAGTCATTTCAAAAAATATAAAGCAATGCAATACTTGTTCTACGTTCATTAAAGTTTGAAAAATATGTTTTATATCCTAAAATAACAAAAAAAAAGGAAAATATATTGACTCCAAAACATTTTCATTTTGTATAGAAACTTTAATGAATATAACAACTTCCATCTCATAATATTACTAAATATCAGAATTACATTGGATTATTCATTTTTTTTTAATATTTTGAAATGTAAACGAGCGTTTCTTGTCTGAAAGTTAATTTTTATACCTGAAGAAGCTTCTTTCAACGTCTACTGATGTTATTGGTGCGTACTTGAAAAAGACGGTCTCACTTACTGACAATTCTTCTTCAATTTGAAAAGATGTTGCTTCACCTGTTAATATCCTAGAGATTTTCTTCATTGTTTGGAAGCCAGTGTAATAATGAAAAATGATAAAAAATAATACAAATTGAAAAAAAAATTAACAAAAAATTTAAAAAATGCTTTAAAATGCAAAATATGCCCCAAAATTGAAAGAAAAATGCCCTATAAATCTAAAAAAATGTCCAAAAATGCAAATGTCATCAAAATCCGGGCCTTAGCTATTAGTAATTGACAAAAACAAACTTTGCTGGGAAGAAAGATGAAACATTTAAGTTTATTATAGAATTATAAATTCATATTTGAGCTAAAAATGTAAAACTTTAAAAGTAGTTTAAAATTGTTTGACTAAAATCATATTGTCAGTTATTCAAAATAAAAATAATGATTTTAAATGTTATTCAATTCAAAATAATTAATAAATGTTTTAATTTTTTTAGGAACCACACAGCTAGTAAAAAATCTAAACAATTTATTCACCAATTACGATCATTGTTATTTTTATTTAAAATTATTATGAAATTTTATGATAGCGATCACTTTAAAATAATATATATATATATATATATAATAGAAAACGTGACTCCATTATTCTAATATCAACAGTCTTACCATATTTTAAAAAATAAGTATGAAATTTCAAATGCTTTTTTTTATGATAAATTGAATTTTTTTTTTTTGCATAAAATATTTGTTTTGCTATTATATTTATTTAAAAGATATAAAAAAAGCTGTAGAAAAAGAAGTACATTATTTAAAAATAAACATAATTAACATACTTGAGTATTTAGGTAATTAAAAAAATTCAAAATATATCATACAACTCAAGTGATAATTGAAATTTTAAATTAGACTAGCAATAAAGAAGTGAAAAAGAAAGTACCTCTCACAAATATGAATGCTTGCTAACATAACTGTTACAGTTAAAATATTTGTTAATTGGTTTACCACTTTTATCTTACATAATAGATCCAGAATAGTAATTTATTTATGTGATGTATCTTTTGGCATCACCATTGTATATTTTAAGAAGTTGTTTAAATTTTTCTATTGATTAATACCTTGCCCCTTGGGTAAATTTTTCAATATTGTTTCGACTTGAGGAAGTTAATAAAATATGTTACGTAACCACTCAGGAAAAATTATGAGACTTCTAACCCATGTATACATTATTTATCATGTTTGTTTTATTTTTTTAAAATCTCCAAAAAGCCTTTAATAATGTTAAATCAAACTAAATTACATATAAACATTCTTAAGGTAGCTTAAGAATTATATAACATTGATTTATTAAGTTTTGTCGGTTTTACATAATTCTTCACTTAAATTTTCTTTTCTTATTTTTTAGAAAAAAAGCTACTTTTATGTTCAACTTTATTAACTTCATTATACTAGTCTTATGTAATCTTAATTATATTACTATAATTAAGGAAGATTACATAAGACTAGTATAATGAAACTTCAAATTTATATAAGTTGTTCCATATCAAATGTTAATTTTAATAAATTTTTGCCTATCCTATCACAAACAAAAACATGCTTCCTCTAAATATCAATATATTGTACTCATCAGGTATTTAAACGCTTATATGCGCACGTGGTGATACAATCATTAATCTCCTGTTAGTTCCACATGTAGAAAACTATCTTCAGATCGGTCTATTTTCCAACATAAAAAAATCCGTTTCTCTCTCGCCATATTATATTAAAACGGAATTTGAGCGATTAAAATGTTTTAAGAAATTTTCAAATTATCAACAGGTTTGCGCTTTCAATTTTTATAATTGTTGGCAAGTAAAACAATCTATACTTGTAAAAGAATGCTAATTTTAGATAGCATAAAGTACAGTATTAAAGAATCATGGAAAATATATCTTTTTTTTTGGTATTTTTTCCTACTGATCAAGTTGGACTTTAAAAGGTATTAATCTCGTTCCCACCATAACTATATTTGATAATCAATACAATGCCTATATTAACGTTCAAAATATTAAAAAAATTTAGGTGTGCATTCAGCTTATAAACATGTATTTTTTTCATAGATATCCTGTGGTTGAATTGTAATAGTTTCGAAAATAAAGTCATAATAGGAAAGTTTGAATTAAAGTTTTTCTTTTAGCATTATCGTAGAAATCAAGAAAAGCTTTTGAAATTCTGCTAGATCTATGTGCCTCTGAAGCAGTGGCCAAATTCTCAAGAATTATCACAAAATTACTTAAATCTAGTTCTTTCAAATTCTGCACCACAACTTATTTTGAGTCTAAATGGGATTACTTTGGCAGATACTATTTTTTTTTAAAGCTGACTTTGTATTTTGTTAACATTGTTATGTCCAAGTAAGGTATTTATATTTGAAGTTGTGAATTGATTAATTTTTATTATTGATAAATTTATAAACGTAAAATAGTGCTAAGCACCATGTTGTGGTTATCCATCTAAATTTTCAAATTCCAAATTCAATCTGTTTCCTAACATGCATTGAAAAATAGCAATGAAATTCAATCATATCATGTGAATCTTCAATAGGAAGGGCTCGAAAGACCCACACATTCAATGGAAACTAGAAGAGATTGTTTTTCTCAACCAAAACTATGTATTTTTTTTAGGTGAAAAAAATCAAAATTATAGCAACACAAAAACAAACCAAGATAATTTAGATATTGAAATCCTTCATTTGATATGGAACAACTTAATAGTTAATAAATGTTTGAGAGCATCAAACTTTCTCTTTATGTACTATTTATTTGCTCTTAAAATTAAAGTATTTTTTATGTACTATACTCGGTGAAAGATAAAACAGTTCATAGTTTAATAACATTAACTAAGTGAACTGTTTTTTTTATGTAAAGTGAGTAAATCATTAAATCAAAGTATATATCATTGTACGAGTATAAACTGAGATAGAAAAGTGATATATTTTGTGTGATTGTAGTAGTGTCACCCAGCGTCTACTTTATCATGAATACTTCATACAGAGCTACTTGTATTTCATTTTGAAAAGTTCTCAACTGTCATTTAATAATTGAAATAAAATATATAACAATTATGATTTCTTTTATTAATTTAAACATAAACACTTAAAAAATTTTATTAGCAGACTTACAATATGTACACATTATGACAAGAGTTTTTTATAAGTGAGTTTGCACTGCTGCATTATATAGATTTTTTTGTCAAAATCTCTCATGCAGCAAAATAGTTCTTGAACATTTAAACAAATGGACAGAGTGTCATATAAATCTATCACTGTATTAACACATTAATTGTGCTGCTCTCTGTTATCGTCTCTGTCTGCCGCACTAGCATTTCCCTGCAGATATTCTAAGCGGCGGCGACGCAATTCTTCAGCAGGATCAGTGCTGCTTGATGTGTTGGCATGTGAGGAGTGCTCAGAACTGTTCATGTGACCTAAAGCAAACAATTGTAATTGTTCATTTCAAAAAATAAAGATAATATTTATATATATACAGTTAACAGTAACTAAAGATTAACAAGTAGATTTTATTTGTAATAAAGTAGTTGGAGTTCTATTTTACTATAAACAAAATGTAGTTTTTTCGACCACTGCATTCTACTTTCTAAATCCTAAAAGTAGAATCTGTTGGCTCAAAATCTAGATGAGGCAATATTGTAGCAAATAAAAACCTTATTGCACTTGCAATGTAATGGGGAAAAACTATAACGAAATCTGATGCAAGAACATGAAATCAAACAAAATAAAGAATGGGATCATTTTGGTTCATGTTTTTTTTTTTTTTTCTAAAGGAGGTAAACCCTGGAAAGGGTCCTTAAAAACAAGAAGCTTATAATATTATCTATTGTGCATTACAAATTATAACATTACAAAAAATTGTCTATTATTGGTTATTAGAAATACAATATAATGGCAATTTCTTATCTCTTTAAAAGAGATGAAATACTTATTGATGATTAAAATTATATCATCGAAATAAAACTTACAAAATTATTTAGAGACACACCTGTTCATTGAAGGCATGTAGGTAAGACATAGATTGGTGATTCTTAAGTAAAATTTAAGGCAGCCAGATATATTTATAAAACATACTCAAAAATGTTGAAAACTAAAATTATAGCAAAACTATCTTTTTTTTTTTTTTTTTTTCCTATTTAACATAAATGTTTACGGAAAAAAAATTTAAAGATTTCATGAAAAGTATTTACTTTTTTATGGCCCAGTTGAAACAATATTTGTTTATTCTTCCTCACAAAAATTCATCCAAAAATGCAATAAGAAATCAAATCTGAATAATCTCCAAGTAAAATAAAAATATAATTTATTCTTCATTGATAGTTAAATATTCTCTTTTTTAGATAGAAATATTTCACTAAGTGCAGTTTTCAAAGTAAAATCATGAAAGAATAACTTTTTCTTTAAATAATTTAAAGTTTTGCATCAGAAAAAGCGCTACAATTAAACTTATCTGTACCGCATTTTATTTTTTAATGACTGCATATTTGTACTTTTCAATAACTGCATATGTGTATAAATCAATAATGAATTAAAAAAAGGAACTATGCTTGAATCAAGAACCACAAGTCTTAATTTTTAAGCAATAGCTTAAATTTATAAAGATAAATTTTTTTTTTTAGATTTAAAATTTATGTATTGCTGTGTGAATAATAATAATATACTATAGTAAGTTTTCTCCCACAATAGTCATTTCTTTATCAAACTGTATTACTGTGGCATAGAAATACAGAATTATGTCTATATAATTGAAATGAACAGCATTTAACACTGAGATAATGAAATCAGTATGAGTTTAGTCACATTTTCTGAATGTAGGATTTTAAAACTATTAACAATAAATTGCTAAAAACTTCATATGTTTTAATGGCATGCATTTCAAAAGTTAATTATATTTCCTTTAATTATGATTAATAAACAAATTACCATTCATAGTTGGTCCACTTTCTGTTTTTGTAGAAGGATTGGAATTTTTCACATTATTTTGACTTGGAGTGCTGACTGGCACACTTCTGAAATTCATAAGAGAATTAGCAATTTATGAGGTAGAGTAAAACATTGATTATCCTAAGTAACTTAGACTGGGTGCTTTGGATAAAGAAGTATTAGGATTATAAACGCAACATCATTTTCTTTATTTATTTTCATTAATAATTTCTGAAAATTAAGTTTTTTTTACTAATAGTGTTACTTAATATTTCAATTTAATTATAATACGTCCATTTAATTAGTGTCTTTTATCAAATAGGCATTAAGATAATTGTTTTAACTGAATAGTGATACACCCTCCTTTCAAATTAACCATTTGTGCAAGAAAGCGTCTAATTTAGAATCGTTAACGGATTTCATTATTTTTTCAAGCTGTTTTCATATATTTATATTCCTTTGGAAGCTTTGAAAGGCCTTCCCTCAATTCCATTTGCACCAAGATATTATATTTTTATTGCGCAGATAATATAGCACTTTTCTTTTAAGCAAAAGGGAAAGCAATAATGATCAAACAAAAATTACTTTTTCAGATTTCTTTAAACAATCCAAAGCAACGAGCAAACAAAAGGTTTATTTGAAATTAATTATCTTAAAAAACAGGAATAAGGAGCAGAAAGATTTATTTGTTAATGAAAATACTTAATTGCTTCAAAAAAAAATTTAAGTCAACGAAATATTTGACTTTTTTCTCCTTAATAAATATTGAAGCGCAAATGAAATTTTACATTAAGAAGTACAAATATATTCATTTGTTACTTACATAAAATGGTAATGAAATTAAGAATAGAAAAAAAAAAACTAAATATGTTTGCCCCCCAAAAAAGGGAGAAAACTAGAATTGATTTTGGTTAACAGAAGTATTCAGAGGAAAGAGAATTTGATGCTACTGTTGTTTAAAAATTATCTTTAAGCTTAGTAGTACATACGTAATACTAAAGCTCACCTCATTGATGCAACTAAAGATGAATATTGTTGCATTTGTAACACAGCACCATCTAACATAGTTTGTATATTGCGCAAACACCTTATTCTGGCTTCCAGATTTTCTCTTTCCTGTCCTTCCATTGCTTGTAATTCTTCCACTGATAAAGAACTGAGATCTGCAGCAGGTATGGGAGGAGGTGGAGGTAGAACTGTAACATGTTTTCAAAAATTTAGAAAAATAATTACTTTTAAAAATATTAGAGCGCTTTTTATTAATTTTTGAGAAATTTTATAAGTATAAGTATTATTGACAACAGATATATCATTTTAAGTGTTAAATAAAATATATTCTAACTGTGAAAGAATTAGATTTGCAAGTATTTTAAACAAAATTTAAGAATGATTATTTAAAAAGCTATTAAAATGTCATCACATGTATAAACTAAAGTTTGAAATAAACTAAAATATTTGATACAATTAAAAACTTCAATTCAAATAATGAAAATTGGGATTAATCCTGGTTTTGCTTTTCTAAAAAAAAAAGGGGGGGGCAAGTTGTGGGTAGTGAAAAAAATTCCCCAGCACTTTGCCAAGGGGCTGAATACTTTGAGAGTTAAGCAAAAAACTTGTTTACGAATGAAAGTGCAAAAATATATAAAAATCTAAGAAAACTTTGTTTGAAAGTTAGTAAGATAAAATAAAGAAAAATATAGAGTAAATGCTGATAAATATTGTCATCACCCACACATATAAAATTGTTAAGAAAAATGGGGGAGAAACATGAATTAAAGTTATATACTCTTTAAACAACAATAATAAATTATAGCAGAAATATAATGTAAAAAGAGAGGGGGGGGAAACGAGAAAAATGATGTGGGAAATTTAAGGAATAATTCAGATGGCAATGAGCAGAATAGGAGGAAACCTTGAAAGGAAACAGATTCTTCCACTAGACAAACACACTTATGTGTATGATGATTCATTTGTATAACCGTCGTTGAACAACCGACCAAATTTAATGGGTTTACGACTACTAATGTTCAACTCCGTAGCCTTGTAATTTTGAACCTAAACCAGAAGACAAGGGAACTCCTGGATCGAGTATTGGGAGAAATTTGCCTTCGTGGAGGACTTTTTGATGGAGCTAACCCGCATTTGCGTTACATGGAAAGGAAGACCACGAGAACCTCCCATGGTTAGCCTGATGGCAAGGGGACTCTAACCCATGATTCGTCTTACCATTGAGGATATTTCACGTCAGCACTGTGATCTGTGCAAGCCAGATGCGGAATTCGTATCGACTGGGATTCGAACATGGTTCGCCGCATTGGAAGGCTCAATCCCCTGAACCATCGCAGCTCATGATGACTCATTTTATATTTATATTTTATAATCTTCGTTGAACAGCCGACCCAATAATTTTGGGCTTACGACTACTATGTTCAACTCCGCAGCCTTGTAATTTTCAACCAATCCAGAAGACAAAAGAAACTCCTGGATCAGTACCCCCAGAGATAATGATTTCTTAATTATGGGAACATGGAGGACTAAGCAACTAGACAGATTTAACGTGCATCAGTCGTCAATTACTACATGGGGAATCTTCAGCCGGTGGGGATCAAACTCACGAACTCTTGGATATGGGCTCAGTGCCCTACCATTGTCTTACAAGGTTTGGCTTTTTAGCTATGTTACCAATAGATATTATGCTTTTGGACCATTCCAACTCTGAATGCTTACATTTACGCCAAAAACAATATCGGCCAGCTGTGAACATTTATTTTCCCTAATTTAAGAAAAAATAGAATAATTAAAGCAATAAGGTATGGCAATAAGAAAAGCACTGTATAAACCAAATTGCAGTTTTCTTACCTGTAAATATTTTACTGATACAAGAATACAATTTTCTAAGTTTTAGGGTTTACTATATATGAATCCACAGCCAAATATTTTTTCATTGCTTAAAAAAAAAATTTTTTTTTGCTTTTTTTAAATGTATTTTGACAGAATAAAAATAATGTTTTACTTAGCAAAATAACGTCCATCTTAAGTTATAATTATTGTCCTTTATAAGTCTAAATAATTGGTATTACAATCAGTAAAACATACACTTGTTTATTCTCTATTGCAGCGTAATTACATTTATTTAAATAAATAATAAAACTTTTTAACATTTTTTAAATTCACTTAGTAGGAAAGGAAAATAAGGTAATAATTTAACACTTACAAAAAGGCATGCAAGGAAAAGGTGGCATAAATAAGGGAGGGGCATTTGTAGGTTGAGTACCAGCAGATGTAGAAGGTCCAGAAGAAGTTGATGGCCCAGGCTGACCACCAGCAGGAGCTAACAATAAAGAAATCTATTAATTTATACTGAATATGAATTATTTTAAAAAAATTTCAGAAAACTGATCTTTGAAAGACAACATATTTTCGCGAATTTAAATTTTAAACTTTCAAATAATACTTCACAATGTTTCATAGTATTAAGATGTAAAAACTTACATAAATTAAAGTCAAAATATATTACAGGGCAAATAAGAGTTAATAAACGTATACAAAACGACAGAAAGAAAATTTAGTCTCACATATTTCAGAAGATAAATATAAAGTCTACATTTAATGAAACTTCTTTTACGTTATCAAATAACAGTCAGATATAAAACGTAAGATTGATAATACCTTTTAATAATTTTAGTTTAAAATTTTAACAGTTTTTAATTGACTTGATAAAAAGTTAAATTCAGAAAGAAATCATTTTAACTTAGAGTTATATGTAGTTGATAAGATATATCAAGCTTTTGTTCATCTAATTTATAATGAACTAATTCATTTAAAAGTTTAATTAAACACAACTCACCTCATTAAATTGATTTAGTAATAACTAGTCTTTTCATCATAAAATAAAGATAAAACAGAAACTCTCTAAAGTAATTAATTAACAGAACCAATCTCAAGTCTTCATTTAAGAAGTATTTCACCTGACTACATTAATGAATTTTTTTTCTAAAACTTGAAAATGATAGATAATAATTGTGACACCAAAAAGGACCTAACATGCTTAAAAAATTCAATGAGTAGCAACCAAAAACCATTTTAAAAAGACTGAATGTGGTATCAATTTGATTACATGTAAAGCTGAAATTTTCTGAAGAATTTTTTTTTTAAAAATATTGCTCTTCTTTTTTTTACCTGAATTAGTATTTTGTATGGTTTATGTTTCATTATGTTAATAATAAATTACGTGAAATAATTATTTCAATACAAAAGAATTATGATTTTGAATAATATTAAAATAAACCTTGTAATAAATATAATATATATTAATATTACAATAATATTATTAATATTTATTACATTTTATTATATATTAATATTATATATATAATTTGTAACAAATATAATGCTAAAATAATCCTTGAATAATATTTGCACCTTAAAAAGTTATAAACGACTGCATAGGAAAAACTTATTAACTGATTAGTTATTAGTAACAGTGCATAGAAAAAAATGAATGAAAATGAAATTTTTGAAAAAGAAAAAGACAAAATTTTAATCTTTTTTCGAAATATTTTAGTTAATTTAATAAAAAAACACTTTTTGAGTGCCCTATGAGCCAAAAAATAGCACATTAGTACATAAAATATTTATAACTACTTATCCTTCATAACGTTTAAAAAATAAATCTTAAGTACATCATGATTAAAAAATAACTAACTTAAGAAATCAATAAGTCAACATGAATTATTTTCCAAATACTCTTTAACACTAGCACACAAACTTCAAACAATAAACAAACATAACAAAATAAAAAAAGAAATGTTGTAATACTTTTGCACATTAAAATCTTTCCCCAAATTTTAACAGGGTTTGTACTCAAAATGAAATTATTTCAAATGAAAATAATGTAAATTAGAATTACAAATAAAATCGCAACTCTAAAAAAGATTTAATAAAATATTTTAATTTAAAAATTCAAGTAATTTAAATTATGCCAATTTTAGTACCGACTAGAAGCATTAGCGTCAAAATCATAAACATAACTGAAAGGGAAAATAAGACTGGGAGAATTTACTGTGGGGAATTTACTGGGGAAATTTACTGTTATCAAACAACAAAAATCAAAAAATAATTATAAGTAGGAAGTTGTAGCCAAAAAAAAATTAAAAATATATAGATAATCTGTGTAGAATTGAAGCTAAATCATATTTAATCAACAAAACTTTTTTAAAACAAAGACGCAATGAACAATTAAAGCCCAATATATTACCATGGAGTAAAAATTCATTATATGAAAGATAAGTATCAATAAGATTGCATAACTTAATTGAGCAATACTAATTTTTTAAAAAAAATATATATAGAATTTTTTTTTAACACAAATATCAAATCATCCTAAAAGGAAAATAACAAATATAATAAACAATGCATATTTAATTAATGTTATTCCAGATTTATTAATTTAAATAAAATAGAACAAATAACTAAAAAATAATGTTTTTTATCAACATGCAAGCAAAATAATAAATAAAGGATAAAATTGTAACATTTTAGGATAAAAAAAAAAAAATATTTTATTCCTTAGCTTAAAATAAATGTAAAAATTATCTTAAAATATTAAATAAAGCTGTTAAAAAATGAAAAATAAAGTGAGAACTTAATAATCAATAAAATAAAAGTCACCAGAAAAAAGAAAAATAATAATAAAAACTAAATTAATAAAAATATTTAACAAATAATCTGCATTTAATGGAAATTAAATCATGTTTAATCAACTGACTAACGTTTTTAAAAATATAAAAAAAATTGCTAAGTTTCTATTTATAAAAGTGAAATCCAGCAATTTCATAAAATGTTAAATTCTCGGACAATTACTGGTTTTAAAGTAAATTTACGTTTTTCCTTGACAATTCCCTGATTATTATTCAAGTCTAGTTTTCCGGAAAACTCCCAGTGCGTATGATCCTTGCTCAATTGTTATTTTAAATGTATAAATAATTTGAAAATATTTTATTAAAACTTTTTTATTGACAACACCACAAAAGCTTTTCTCATTGAAAATGCTTAATGATTTCAAACACTAACAATCAGCATAGACATCATCATACTGCAGACAAATGGCAGATTTAAAAATTCATAGTATGTAATAAATATTTTTCCCAATGCAGACATATTACGAGAAACACAGCCTTGAATTTTTGCTGGTTATTATGAACATGCATGAAATAAAAATAAATAAATTTAACAGCATTATTTTATAAAGAGCGCAAAACTAAAAATTATTTGCAATTGTTTAAAACTTGACTTTGTTGAAACTTCTGTGCTGAATTTTTGGACCAAGGAAGATACAAAAATAAACAGAAAAAAAGTTCAAGTGTCATCTAGATTCAACTAGTTTATTTTGAATATGTAGATTGTTTTTACAACTTCTTTAAAAATAATATTATTTAAGTAATATTAATAACTAATATTTATAATTAATTACATAGAAATAAATAATTTAAATATTAAAATCATAAACAAACAGGAAAAATAAATGTCACTAATTAAAGTTAATTTAAATATTATTTATTTTTACAAACTTAAACATCAACTCAAAGAATATCATACATACACTTTCTCTACATAAGAAATGTATAAAATATATTAATTTAGTTTTTCAAATGAAAATTACTTTTTCTTTTTAGTTAACACACAAAATTTATAGATAAATGTAAGCATCTCACGTGAATAGCAACAAAAAAGTATATTTTTAAAAAAAATTAAGATGTTTTTTACGTTTTAAATTAAATATTTTATTTTACCGGAGGCTTGTTGAGATTGAGGAGCATTCGCAGGATGACCAACTTGTGGAGCTGGCTGTTGTTGTTGTGGAGGAACAGGAGGCATCATAAAAGGAAACACTCCAGGAAAAGCATTAGGTAAGAAACCAGGCCCTGATTTTTTTTTCATGAAAAGAAGAAAAAGGAATTGGTTAATGTGAATGTTTTGCCATATAATACTGGCTTTGTAGCCTTTACGTTTATCTTGCAACTTAAATAGTTGAAATGTTCTCTTGGAGAAGCAAATGAACTGGTCCAATTGCAATTGTGTATGAATATAATTAATTTCTAAAAATAATAAAAAGGTTAAAAACAATTTTCCATCCTAATCAATTTAAGAATAAATAAATAAAAAGTTACACAGACTTCCATTAAAATCAGTCTTACATTTAAAACTATGGAACAAACAACTATCTAAATTATCAACCATACATTTTCAAATAAAAACTCATCTATACTTAAATTGAAAGGGAGTTTTTTCCACAAAAGTCAAAACCTATATGTAAGAAGGATAAAAAAAAGTGCTTGTAGTGATTCAAGTAAACCATACACACAGTTTTAAGACGCATTAAAGACCCCTTCATAAATAAAGTGAAATAGCATCTGATAACAAAAATGGAAATTGCTCTAGCTTGTAATACCAGATGTCATGATATTCCGTGCTTAAACGACTGCAAGCTGGCTCAAACAAAACATTTAAGGGTTTATTTAAAGTATTCTATAATTCTTACATCTCAGTATGTTTTATAATTTAGATGAATCTAAGTATTAACTAACACTCCTACTTTTAACTTTAAAAAAGTTTCAAAAACTCTTAACTTGCATACTGAAAATTATGGCAATTTATATTAATATACATGTCTGCTATATTTTAAACATAACTATAATAAATTGTAACCCCACAAAAGGGTATATATTATAAAGGTATATATGCATAAGTATAAAATTTAAAATATAAATTCTGGATTTACAATTGTCAATTAACTGAATTCAATTATACATTGATAACACAACAATTTGAGTTTCTAGATATAAATTATTGCAAATCAAATTTACAGCTGCTAAAAAATAAAAATATTACACGAAGTCATATCTCTTATCATCTTGGCACCAAAGTAAATGGATTAATTCAAAACATTCAACAATCTTATATTTTGAAATTTTTCAAAATGCTTACTTATTTTTAACCTATCAGGTCTCATCAATTTCATTTTTAAAAAGCTAATTTTACTTTCAGACAAAACATACACACAATCAGCCTGTTACACAATTAAATTTGCTAATGAATACTGTTGATCAGTACAAAATCCATTAGAATATACAAAGTTTTATACAAATATATTAGAAATGGGTTTAAATAGACACTCAGTTTGAATTCTTAGAATATTCACACATTTTTCTAGAAAAACAATTTACCTAGATAAAAATAAATATTCAAATAATAAACTGGAAATAATCTTTTAAGTTATCAAACGTAGTAAAAAGCTTGTTAGACTTGACATTAAAATCTATTCTGGCTAAATAAACATGCCTCTATATTACGTGAAACAAAATTAGTCTACAATTTTCTACTCAACCAAAATAAAAATGCTGCTATTGAGTACCAAATTATCACATCTTGAACAATATAGTTCACTTGACAGGTGAAAAAAAAGTAAAGTTTTTCAAAGATAATTTTTGGCATTGATTAACTTTCAAATGTTTTTTCACTGCACCATTTTTTGCTTTATATGAACATTCCAAATAAGCTAAGATAGAGATTAGAAAATTTAAAACGTTTCTAAACAGTTTTCCAATTCTACAAATTTTTCAAAGTGAAGTGATTCACCAACGAAAAATAAATTCTGATTAAATCATTAACAATGCAAAGAGCTTACAATTTGCAATATTGGGTGCTTGTGGTTGCTGCTGTTGAGCTCCAGGGATTCCCACACCAGGAACAGGAGCATTCTGAGCTGGTTGAGCAGGTGCAGGAACTCGTAGCACATCCATTCGACAAGTCGGACAGGTCTGTTGTCTCTGAAACCATGATCTCAAACATGATGCATGGAAAATATGATTACAAGGCAACTTTTTGCTACTTCCAGATCCAGTCATCTCTTCACGACAAATAATACAAACATTATCCATAGTGGCAAGTTCTTCAGCTGTTGCATCAGGATATCTGACAATTAGAAGACAGAAAGTTATTCAAGTAATACTTTAATAATATTACTGAGAATATAAAACATTTTCATATAAAATACCATATGCATGCTAACTTGTTACATGAAACAGAAAATTTGAATTTTACATAATTTATTTTCATTTTAATATGTCTCAAGAAATCTTTAAAGCCCCTCAATAAGATATTAACAGTGAATATACATATTTTTAGAGTTAATAAAACACTATATGGCAGAGGTGGCCTAGCTCCTTGATAGTCGAGTCCTTTTTCAAAATTTGAAATTTTTCGCGAGTCGCAATTAAATACAAATTTAAAAGGTAGGCAAAAAATATTTTTTTTACAGAAATTATATTTATTTAAAACATATAAATAAAAGTACGAAAATTTTTTATTGAATTTAAATATTAAAAATTAAAAACATTCATTTTACTTCTCTAGATGTTTCTTAAAATTTGGTGAATAATTGGTGACAGCACTTTTCAGTAACTCTTTGAGATGCTGGTTAGTTAATACTGATCGGTGTTTGGATTTCACGAATTTTAATTGGAATAAAATAATTCACATAAGTACATTGTTCCGAATATTGAAATAATTCGACAAGAAGCGTTTTTTTTAATTCAGGATACTTTGATTCTCTGGTATGAATTTCCAAAACTCAGTAATCGACATCAACTTATATTTTAATTGTAGAGCTTGATCTTCTTGCATCTCTACTAACTATAATTCTCCAGATGCTTTTTGGGTCATAACTATATTGGAAATGGAAAACTCATCTTGAATTATGTTAATTTCAAATGGATTCAGAAAAAAATCAAGAGACGATTTAAAATATTTCACGTCTTGAAATCTATTTTGGAATTCCGTCAATATTCCTTCTAGCTTTTTTATATACTCATTGACCTTTTCTTGTTTAATATTGGAACAAATTTTTTTTAATTTGAGGAAAATGGCAAAATGTTTTATTCTTAATGTCCTTTTGAAAAAGTTGTAATTTAGTTTGAATACTAAACATACACTGTGAGAGGTCAAATATTATTTTATCTTTCCCCTGCAATTGTAAATTCAGTGTTTGCAAATGTTCCATGACATCAGTTAAAAACATTAAGTCTTGTAACCACTCGTCATTGTCTAATTCTGAATAGGTTACTTCCTTTTCTTTTAGAAATGCAGTTAACGGATTAAACAAATCTACAAAACAATTCAATACGTTGTAGCTAGATAACCATCTAACAATGCAAAAGAAATTAATGTCATTTGGAAGTTCTTCGTCCTTTAATTCTTTAAGGAAATTTTTGAAATGTCGATGATTTTTTGCATTGGTGCGAATGTAATTTACAATGTGTAACACTGGTTTCATAACATCAGGATATTTTAAATATTTTGTAACGAAATGTTCTCAGTGAATTATGCAGTGAATCGGTATGAACTGTGGAATTTGAGAATTATCTCTTAAAATCCCAATAAGACTGATTTTTTTTACCCAGCATTTTTCGGAGCTCCATCAGTTGCAATGCTTTCAAGTTTATTTAGAAGCACATCAAAAGTTTTCATTACGGAATCTAATGCATTTTTAATATCGACACAGCGGGTTAACTCTTGAAGTGCTACTTAATCTAATCATTCTTCTTTAACAACGAAGTCAGGCGAAACAAAACATATGAAAACTGCCAATTGCGGAAGATCTGTGATATCTGTCGATTTGTTCAAGGAACGATAACAATTTTTTAAAAATATAATAGCATAAAAATGAAAAGGGAACTCTGGTACATTTATCGAGAGATACAAATAATCCTTTAAAGAGCCGCAGGTTGGCCACTCCTGCTATAAGGTATAACAGAACAGCATTGACAGATTATGTTGGTAGGTTTGTACAATGAAATACCTTAGTAATTTTTGCTTCAATCTTATTGGTTCAAGAAACTAACCCTAATAACCCTAGAAACTAATGTAAATAATTTCATGTAAACAATATATTAAGTTATGAAATTGGATACAAAAAATACCTTTTCTCTGTGTTAATATACTTTTTTTCTGACAGATTCAGATTCTTGACCTCAAAATAGAGGAGGTAGCTGCACTCTTGAAAAAGTGGTCCTAATAGTTAGTTAATGGTCAGAATTTTAGATCTCTTAACGTTAATTTCAGTTTGTAAATTTTAATTTCTTATGTTTTAAATTTTCAATTCTTGTGAACTCTTCAAACAAAATATTAATTTGAAATAAATGATATAATTTTAAGAGAATAAAATTTTTTTTATAACAAATATTAGTTAATACAATTAACGACTAACATTTCACTTCATAACTCACATCAATATGCCTTAAAATTTTCACTTCAATATACCTTTAAATTACAACTCACTTTTCATAATTTCGAACTAAATACAGTAACTTATTTCATATAGTAAATAATTCCTTAAAATTTGATAAAAATGTCTCAAAAATTAAACAAAATCTTCTGCAATAATACTTACAGAGTATTCATATTTCGTATTGCTCGGCGAGACATTATGACATCATTTACTGCTTTTTTAAATGCCCTGAAATATTGAAAAAATTCACCAATTAATGCAAATTTTAATTATAAATAATGCATGGCTGTTTAGGAATACATTGGGAACAGATAAATTATAAATTAGATTTAAATAAAATTAAAAACAGAATTTTAATTATAATCACTAATTTAATTTTGCATAATTTAGAACTACAGTTCAATTGTAAAAACTGCTAAAAATTAAATTATTTAAAAAAAAAAGTTTTTTTAAAAAAAATTTTAATCAATAAATGAATTTTTCCCTTTAAGTAATTTAAATTTATTTTTCAATGTTAATTTATACTATTTATTCTATACATACATATTTATTCTATACATACATATTTATATATATTTATTCTATACACATGTAAATAACCATTCAATTTTATTAACTCGTGAGAAGGTACGTTCTAATAAGTCGTGTGAGGTATCTCACACTTCTATTCGGGAAATGTAATGCAAAGTTTTTATTTATTATAATAAGTGAATTTACTATAATAAGTGAATTATATTTTATTTATAATAAGTGAATAAAACTGGAATGATAAGAAAAATATTTGATAGTTTATGTTAAAGTTGGTGCAATCGAACTTAGTGCATATGGAAACAGAAATAAAGTACATGTACCACTAAGTTTAATTAGATCTCTAATACACAATGCTTATTTTATCTGCGCGCATTTTGAACAAAATGCATTCATGTGATTATGGTAAAGAACTTTTTTTTTTTAATTTGAGCTATTTCTTTCGAGTTTTACTGTCCTTGATTCATAATCATTACACATTTGTACTTAATCATTTTGAATGTCATGGATTAGTTAGAAACATTTACTCTCCTTTTGCATATAGTTCTTAAACTTCTTGGTAAAGTCTATATCTCAGATCATTGTTCAATGTGACATTTATTAACTTCAATACTAAATGGATGCTGGATTAGCATTAAAAAGCAAAATGATTTAAGCATCTATTGCAGCAAGAAATTACGCCAATAGAAAAAAAAAATTTATATTAGCATATATACACATAGTATTAGCTGTTCTGTCAATCCAGAGGCTCTCACGAAATACAGTGAGCTGCATGCCTGAGTGCAGGAACCTTTTTGTCCTTTCAAAGAATTGGGCTCAACGTTCGTGCATGCGAATCTGCAATTATAACCAACATGTGAAACAATTGCCGCTTTCTTAGGATATGAACATCAGTATGTTGAAACAGATTGTGGTTGATTGACACTGTTGTGATAAACACTAATAGCGTAATTTGTGATAGCAATCATCAGGAAAAAATAATCTCTCTTTGGAAAAAAGAAAATTAAGCACTTTTTTCAAACTCTATGAATATAAAAGGCCTAAAGACCTTTAAACATCTGAGAATTAGTCCCGGCTTTTTCTGAACTTTTAGCTGCTACTTTCCTGGCATCAAAATATAGTAGAGTAAAAAGAGTAGTGTGTAGCAGAGTTATTTTCATACATTTTTACTCATGGACTTGACGCTTAGAGGGTTAAGGGCTTTTAAATAACAAAAGCTAAAAAAAGCACCTTTAATGAATATTTAAAAATGTCATACACTCTATCAAGTGAAAATTTGCTCAAAATGTTAAGATCAAGTAAAAAGTTAAGATACTAAATGAAATAGGGAATTTAGGTTTCACTAATTAGTTATATTTTAATTTTTTTTCAGAACAGGGATGTAAGCACTTCTGTTATTATTATAATTCACCCTATGCAGATTAAAATAACATGTCAGAAAACCATATCTAACATCATTAAATATTCAGTGATAGCAAAATAAATAAACATTCAATGCAAAATATTCAAAGTAAACACAACAATATTACTTACCTTAAACTTAAATACATAGGCCTTATTGCAAATAATGGAAATGTGTGAATTTTTATCATTATGGTCATGAATAATAAATATAAAACAACCTTGAAAAAACCTAAAATAAAAAAAATGACTAATCAAAATAATCACAATGTAAATCACAAGGCAAAATCAAATAATGTATCAATATTTGATTTCTAAAGAAGATACAAAC
Organism: Parasteatoda lunata; assembly: GCA_949128135.1. Lineage (NCBI taxonomy): Eukaryota > Metazoa > Arthropoda > Arachnida > Araneae > Theridiidae > Parasteatoda > Parasteatoda lunata. The sequence continues at coordinate 34,580,875 of OX421972.1, forward strand.
AAAAGATATTTGCTTTTTCCAAAAATACAATTCAAACATTAATTGAATCGCCAACTTGAAATAAAATTAACTGATAAAAAAATTAATTTTTTTTAATAAATAAGGTTTTTTTCTACATTTACCAATCATAGCTCAGAATATTTGTTATGCTAATATTAGGAATGCTTAATATTATCTAAAAACAATATTACTAAAATATTTAATATTTTTAAGTTAAAACGGTAAAAACTATTAGATAAAACTATTACAAACTAATGACTAAATCAAAAAATACCTTAATTATTAATTTTTTTTTCAGTTCAACACCCTTATTAATTTTTTAGGACTGAGACTCAATTTGCCAAGATTTTTTCAAATGGAGAATAATTTAATTTGGCTGAGAAAACATAAAACAATTAATTCTAAACAATTAATATTTTTAAGTCGTTAAGTCGCTTCCTTTAAGACTGTACACGTAGTAAAACAATGCTATCTTCATTTTTGTATACAAAAATTACACATTAAATAAGTTTTAAATGTATTTGTATTTCATTCAAATAAACATAAACTAATAACAAATTATTTTTTGTAAAACTAATGGCAAGTTATAATTAAAATTGCATGGCACTTTTATCTCCATTCATATTTTTTTTATTATTATTATTAATCTATTTTAAACATCAAATAATAATTTAGACATTATTACTCACTATAAAATCTTTAACATCAATGAAATCAGATTTTAAAAAATTATTTTCTACTCAAATCCATGATTTTATTTTTTAAATCAACTGATCATTATCAACTGAATATTTAAAAAAAAATCAGTTAATTTAAATCTATGATTTAAAAAAAGAACATAAATTTATTTCAATTACATCAAGCCTCATTAACTTTCATTAGTTTAATATTTCAGTTTTCAAAAAATAAAATTCTATCTAACACACTTTATCATTACATTTGATTTAAACAATTTAATAATTATGATTTATTATCAGTAGTATTTAGTAAATAAATGTTACCATACACTTTTGACTTTTCTAGAAAATTTCAATAAAATTCCAAACCACATTTATGTTATAAATAGCAATTAGATATTCAACAAAACTTACTTTTTGATAGAAAATATTTTCCAAATATCGCAATTTGTAAGAAACAGAACTTAATATGAAAATGCAACAATAGATGTTAAAATGTCTACTAATGATATTTTTACATACGTGTATGATAAGTAAAAGTGAAATTTTGCACAATTTCAGTAAAAGTTTCAAGTAAGGCTTTCTTATGCTAAGTTGAATTTTGATATAAATAAACCAAAAACAAATTTACCCGTTTATCAGTGGAATTTTCTCCAAAAATAATAGTAAATATATTATAAAATATTATATATATTTAATTAATTTGTATCTTATTTTATTGGGTAGGTTTTATAACAATAATTTAAAAGAAAAGATTTGTCAGAATATTTTTTTTTCTTAATTTGGGCTTTAAAAAAATATGGAAATAGTTATTATTAAATCAAACATCTTGATAATATTAAGTTTTCCATAGCCAGCAAATTTCCCTGTCAAATAAGAAATTTTAAAAATTTAGGTTATAACATTTCGTAAAAATGTAAGGTATATTTCCAACTATTTTAACATAGCAACTACTGATACTATTGATAACATAGCAACCAACTAACTATTTAGTAGGAGTCCACTGTACCCTTTTTTCATTGGCAAATCCAGTTGGCATGATTTCAACAGCATTTGATGAGGAATTGCTGACGATCAAGATTGCTCTTTTTCAGCTGACCTGCCACTTATATAAGTTTTCCAAAGCTGTCAAACATAGTGACTCCAGAACCACGGATGCCAACCTCAAATTCTTTGTATTTTGTAATCCTTGAATATCAGAGATTGTTACAAAGCTTTCTATCTGCAAAAAGGATACTGTTTCACAGTGGATCCCTGGCCATGAGATTGCTGATTAATAATCAAAAAGGGAGCCTTGACTCTACAAACATCTCCTTCCAGTATATCATTTGAAAGAACAAAAAAAAAAAAAAAAGATTAATCAAAAATACTATGTCTGAGGATTTGAAAAAGAACCTCTCTCTAAGAACAATTCAAGAGTTTTGGAAAGACAAATTATTTGTAGTCTCAAAATAACCCACACATAAAATGGTGGCTGAGTTTAAAGACTCTCCACTAGCCATGATTGTCTCCCGAAACATTTGTGCCATTTCAACATAGTTTCAAGTCCTACTTGCAGTCTTTTTAATCAGGAAGAGGTCATGGATGGTGACCCAACTATCTTACGCTGAGCTTCAACCAAGCATAATACTTTAGTCTACTACTGGGAGACCAGGGCTTTTGGATTCATAGACTTTTGCTACAGCTGCTTCTCTTGTTTTCAATTTTTCTTCTCTCTATGTTTGTTATCTATGTGATTCTTAGAATGTATTGCTACAGTTTTCCTTTAATCTTGCTATAAGAAATTTTTAAAAAAAACGTATTTATTAATAGAGTTAAAATTTAAATTATTTTTATACTCATAATATAGCAATCTTCAATTGTATCATCCATTTTCCTTTAGGTGACAGGAGTCACAATATTTTTAGCTTTAACTGTATTCAAAAACCAAGTTTATAACTGAGGTAGAATGTTTAGAACAATTTACTTTAAATATAAATGTAAGAACATAAAAATTCATTTTTCAAAAAGCTTTGAAGAACTCAATGTGAGAAAATGAATCTAAGACTACACATTAACAACAATAAAAATGCTAAAAATAATAAGAAAGTCGTTAGAGGGATTTAACATATGATGGAAATGAAACATTTAAAAATAAAAAATCTTTGGAATACATATGAAATCAAAAGGATAAATTAACATGTGAGGAAATAATAAACTTAAAAGTAGTAAGGTGTTAAAGTAAGACAAAGAAATGCAGTCAATTTTATTTCTTATTTTATGTAGTTGTGAGATATGTTACCCAAGTAAATTGCAGACATTACACAGCTATTTTTTTTTACAAAGATAGCAGATAGATTAAAAAAATGCACAAGTTAAAGTTGGTAATTTATTTAATTTCTATTTATCATGAAATAAGAATTAACTATAAGCAACTAAGAACTAGTTCCATTTCTTACAAATTGCATAAGTAAATTTAAACCAAATGGAAACTAAGAAAAATATTCTATGCAATCAATTACTTTACCCATTTTTAGCATAAATAAACTTTTAGATAGATAAATTAAAAACATTCACAACATTTTTTTAAAACTCTAATTTTTACATACCCATGACTAGTTCGCTGTAAAGAAGGAAAACAGCTTTATTTTCCCAAGGATTTTCACTCTGGAGATCATAGAAATGAAGAATGTACTTCATCAGTATGTTGAAGACAATACTTAGTAATATGGCATACTGCAAAAATAACAAAATATAAAGCAACTGACAAACATAACTTTAAAAATATATTTTAATAAATTAAATGTGCTAATAAAAATTAAAATAATTATCAAAAGTAACTCACTTCAAAACCAAATACTAATTGAACAGATGCACCTTTGGTAACTGTACTCTGATATGCATGATTGACAAAACAAAAATCCAAAATAGCAAGAAGAATAAGAAGAGCTAAAAAATTTTTTAAAAAAGTAATTATTAACATACCTGTATTCACTATTACATCTTAAAAGTCAACTGATTATCATTACATTTTTCTCCCAGTTATTTTTTTAAAATTATTAATTCCAGGATTTCAGTAAGTTAAATGTTTAAATACTTTATTTAACATTTAACTTTATTTAATATAATTTATTCACAGTAATTAAATATTTATGACTTGAATAATATCCTTACATAGTTGTGAAAATCAAAGCCTCCCAGATCAGTATGTTAGTTGTTTTGAGAAAATTAGGGAATGCGTTTACTGTTTGTCTACGATAGGTACTCTGACCGCCACAAAGTCTGCGACAGTCTGGCGCTATGGAAACAAGAAGAGGGCATTTTAGGGAGGGTAGCTTCGATGATAGCTTGCATGGGAAGAATACCAGATTGGCTGACTCATCCACCAGTAGGAGACTTAATTAATCTGATTCAATAACTTTTTTAAAGATTCGCATGGATATTTCTTTCTTACTTAAAATGACTCTCTTTACTCAATCGGTTGCTATTTTTTATATACAAAGGGGAAAAAAAGAAGAAAAAAAGTGAACAAATTCTAATATTAAGGATAGAGCAGGTTTTTTTAATGTTACTTTTTAATTTTGCGTTATTTATTATGAATTTTTATTGATTGTTAGATGGTTTAATTTCTAAACTTGCACATTTTTTAAAGCAGTTAATTTCTTTCATTATTTGAGTTTTCTGGAAAAAGTGAAGTGCTTAAACTTATTAACTCTGATTTTAAAAGGAGATAAAACTTTTGCTGAAAATAGAAATATAGTTCACGTTATCTGTGCCGAAAAAGTATTAAATATCCTTGTTTTTATTATTTATTTTTTACTTTTTTTTTTAAACTGAATGCAAGTTACTGCAAATAGGATGAAATCTAAAACTATCAACGATGATTTTTATCAGCACCCATCAAACCATCTGAAATTATCTAAGTTTTTTTTAGCTTAAATTACGTTTTCTTATTCGTATTTTAATGTAACCTGTATAGTTTTTCTCACTATTTATTTAAAAAAATAATTCTAACAGTTTTTTATTAGCAAATTTATTTTTTTATTTTTTTTTCTTAATAACCAATTTACTATGATGATAAATTTATAGATGAGTTATTTATTAATAAAACATTGAGCTTGCTTTAAACAATTTTATACAATTTCCATACATATCCTATTTATCAATCATTACATAGAAATAACAATTTTAATTTGTCATTGATTCAAAATTTAATAGCGGTTACACCCAAAATTTGATATAATTTTTACATTTTTTGAAAAGTATATATTATACAAAACAATAGCCCAAAACGTTTTTTTTTTTTATTTAATTTATTTTACAAGATGTTAACAATAAAATTTTAAAGCTCTTTTTAATTAAAAAATAAATATCTAAGGATAGAATAAATGGATTTTAAAACTTTTTATCTCATTTTACGCGGAAGCAATTGAAGTTGTTGATAAAATAGTTATAAATAAAATATATTCTTCTAGTTCCAAGTTTGAACTCAAAAAATTATGTAAATAAATTATAAATAACTAATTATTCATAATATTATTCACCTAAAATTATAAATTTATTATTTAATTTAATGTTTGTTATTTTGTGAAACTTTAGTTGAGGTTTTTAAATTCCCTCCAAATCAACTGATACAGCGCCGCAATTGAGCGATCAGCAGAGTGGAGTGGCAGAGCGCGCCACGGTGCAGCGTTTCACGAAAAAAGCTAACTTTTTATTATAACTTTATAACTATTATAACTTTTTATGGAATTGCGATCCATATTTTTTGAAAAGCCATTTTGTTCAGAATAAAATTTACTTTAAAATGGGTTTTGTTTGAACTTTGTACGACATTAACAACATTTTTGTTTTTCATTTTACAACTTAATTTTGCAATAAAAATTAAAATTTTTAAACATTTGTTTTATTATAATTATTTTATCAAAAACTTCAATTATTTTATCAAAATCTTCAATTATTTCCCCGTAAAATGAGATACATTCTATCCTTAGATATATTTACTTTTTAATTAAAAAGAGCTTTAAAATTTAATTGTTAATATCTAGTAAAATAAATTAAATAAAAGAAATCGTTTTGGGCTATTGTTTTGTATAATATATACTTTTTAAAAAACAACAAAAAATGTAAAAATTATGATATCAAATTTTGGGTGCTACTGTTATTAAAATTTTGACTCTTTTTAAAAAAGAGAAAATCGAACGATCTAAACGATGTTTCAGGCGCGAATAATTATTTCTCTTCACTCTAGAGCTGACATGATATACCGAAGAAAGAGGTCTCATTTTCTCTCGCCAAAACCAGTCTTAAAGAGGGACCCGCACCCCTACTTGAAATAATCATACCTCGTTACCATAGTCACCGCCACACCTCCAGACGAATGTCTGTCAGAGTACCTATCGTAGACAAACAGTACCTTTAACACAGAAAAAATTTTTCTAATGAAAAAATGATAACAGAAAAAATGAAAAGGATATAGAATGTATATTAAAAGCAAAATTAATTGTGCTGAAGAGCTAATTAACATTAAAATGATGGGGAGCGATAACAATTCCATAAAAACAAGAGCAGAGTATGTTGATTTCAATGATGGGATCATTAACATTCATGATTCTTAGACAAATTTGAACTACATTCATAGAATCCAGAGATACATGAATTAAAAATAATTTGGATGAAAAAACATTTCAAACCTGGAAAAATTACATTTTCGTTACTAAATATTCTTAGGCGCAAGTTGTCAAATGTATTTTTAATGCTCTTCTAAACAAATTCAACAGCTTAATATAGAATGTTTATAGTGCTTTGTCACTTTACTAAACTAACATTATGTAATACAATACGGCATACTACCAAATATCTCAACTAATGAATTCCAATAACACATTGAAGTCTATTTAACACAGCCATTAATATGGAGAAATTAAAAAAAAAAAAAAAAACAGAAGCTTGTAAAAGCAGAACTGATCATTTTAAAAAAATTAAATAATGCAAATAAAAGAAAAATACACGAATTATAAATACACTCTACATGTCTTTATATTACACTTAAGTAAAAACTAAATTTCTTCTTACACTAAATTAACACCAAAAAAGTTTTAAATAATTTACATTTTTTAATGGGACAAAATGTTTCAAAACACTCCTCCTTTTCAGAAAAATTTATATAAACATAATATTTTGCTGCAATTTAAAAATACAGTATGCATGTAAGATTGAGATTTAAGTCATTTTAGTTGCAGTGAAGAAATCATTAAAAGACTTAATAACAAAATTTATTGATAATGACTTTTAAATGAGAATAAAATATTATAACTTTATTGAAGATACAATTAAAAAAAAAATAATTGTTATAAGTCTTTTGCATTGAATTAAATTATAATTTATTTTTTTTAAATATGCTTTATATTATAAATTCCATAAATGTAGTCTATATATAGAAAAAAATTATTTTTAAATATTTACTTTAAAATAGATATTTATATGTTCATATGAATAATAAAACAACAGAAATAAAGTTTTTTCATAGTACATTTTTTAAACTTGGACTTTAAACGGATCAAAGTTGCTGATTTAAATTTATTTATTTACTAGTTAGCTGACATTAAGTTATAAAAACACTAAATCTCATTTAGTAATGTACTTACATGAAACTCTGATATGAAAAAGTAACGAAATAACAGGACTCCTTTCCATCTAAAACACAATAAACGTCTATTTAATGATAAAACAAATAAATCAATTAAGTGGTAAATAATGAATTAAATAATTATTATTACAAAAGGCATGATAGGCATACAGTTAAGTAATTAAAATGGAAATAATAAATGTGCACAATTTGTAAAAGAAGTTTTGTTTGCTTGAAATTCTTTTATAATATTTTTTATTGAAGATTATGCAATTTTCTTTTTAAAAAAAAAAAAAAACCTTAATGGTGCCTAAAATAACTGTGTTTTAATTGTTCTATAAGCTTGTGTGACAAAAAATCTGCTTTACAACAACAAAAGGAAACAACTACTTATATTTTCAATGTATGCAAGAAATGAATTTCATTTAGTGTTGCTAAAATAATTGTTTAATGTTTTGAAGATTTATTAATATAACTTTTATAAGTTAGCAATTAATTTTAATTCGAAACCAATACCTTCTTTCCATACTAATGTTTTTATTAAAATATTTATAAGGAAAAAGATGGGATGCACCTTTGACTTTTTTCAGGTTTTTTTAATTAAAAAAAAACACACGCACAATTCAGGAAAATATAACTAAGCAGAGATAGTTGAAAAGTTGCAAATCAGTCATTTGTTACAAAAATAGCTATGCACAAATACATTTTTTATTTCATTTGAACTAAACACATTATTGTTACACAAAATTAATGTATAAATAAACGATAAACCCACAAAAAATCGCAGTGTATTTGGGGAGGACATTGTTGAAAATTATGTAATGGTTATAGTTTTTAAAAATGAGCAAATAAAACAGTTTGATTATTACATGATTCAAAAATTTCATTCATAAAAATATTTAAATAAGAAATAACAGTCGTATTGTTTCAAGCACTCATTTTCAAGACTTGTGGTGTGTAAATGTCATTCACATCTGGAGAGTCTTTAAAATGGACGTCCATTAGAAACATGTTTTGTTTTTTTCAAATTTGCATATTTTTGAAGTAAGTGGAGCTTTAAAATCAAGTAATATCTTACTGCTTAAGTTTCTTGGGATTATTTATTAAAGTTTGACTATTGCTGTCAATACTTAAGATTTTAAAAAAAAAAAATAAGTGTAAGAGAAAAGTAGAAATAAAACACTGTAAATAGCTTTATAACAATGTTCATAAAACTTACATAATCAACTCTGTCTTCAGCAAGCCAATGAAAACATTTTAAAAACAGTAGTAACGTAAAGAGAGCAACAAACTTAGGACTGAAATCATCTCTGAAAACAGTAAATGCAAGACATGTCTCTGTTACTGCATACCACGATCGCTCAATAAGGTGCTGAAAATATTTTAGAAATTACAAAGATTGGATATAATTTTTATAGATAAATAATTAATAAACAATTGATTTATACAGAATTTAAAATATCAGCTACTTACTTCTGTTTCAGCAGCTCTCAACTGACCAAAAAATATTTTTCTCATAAGTTTACCCAACAAAAGAACTAAAACAAATGCTTGAATGTAAATGACCTGAAAAATAATTAATCAGATTCAAAACAGGAATTCAATTGTACTTCATTATTAAAATGGAATAAATAATATAAAAATTTTACATATGGAGGAGGATTATACTCCTATAACTTATAGCCGCAGATTTTGCAACCATATACAATACCATCGTCAACTGTAAAACTGTTATTACAAAGTTATCACACACTGAATCATATTGCAGTAGATAAAATATTTAATTTATAACTATTACTAGAGTTAGGTAAAATTTTTATTATGATAAAATGTTTCTGAAAAATACAAATAAAAATAAATTTGCAAAGAAAATACTAATAGCATAAGGCAATTTACAGAAACATATTGAAATTCTTTTTTGCATGAAAGGGTGTAAAAAAATATATAAATTAAAAAAGAAGTTTTTTTAGTTGATGACATTTATTTAAACTGACATAATGAGGATAGCTTGATATGGTTATAGATGAAATGGTGCATACTATTCATTGCTAAGTCCTAGGGAAAGTTGTTTCACAAATAAACATGTAGGAAATCTTTATCAATTGTCGAAAGGTTTCTTACTAGTAAAATAATTTTCATAAAACCTAATTTTTATATGTTGAAGAGAATTTTAAGTTTAGCAAGTACAGTTTTAAATATTTCTTTAAAATAATTTTAAAAATATCCATAACTATTAATTCCTCTAATATTTAGAGACAACTAGATAAGTTATTTAAAAAAGTTATATATTTGATAGTCAAAAAGAAAACCTAAATTCACTGTTCAAAACATTCTTTAATAAATTGTATTTAATTATTTTTTTTACATTTTTAGCTATAAAAAAAACAATTAAAAAATTTCAATTTTAAAAATTTGATAACACAATAAAAATGACTATGTAATAATAGTAATAACCATTTTTTAAGGAATGTGTTCTAAAGTTAAAGTATTAATAACTAATATTAAAAGGGGGAAGTGGTGAGAGTAAATTCATAAGAAAAAGATTTAAAAAAATTATTGAAAATGTTATAAAAAAAATCCATACTGAGCATCTTAAAAATATTGTTAGTTATTTTCATTTCTTATTTTAAGCATAACTGAAGGCTCGAAAGTTTCTGAAATTAAAAGAATTTATTCATTAAAACTTTTAATATTTAGAGAATTTCTTTATCTTGAAGCCCAATAACTCATTATTACTTTTCATACTTTTTTAGGTTATTAATTGATATTTTATAATGACCTGCATTCATCGTTTCAGTGTATCTATCGTTCACAACAAATGGTCCCTTGAAAAACAATGGAACGATGTCAAACCATATAGGAATATATTTTTTTAAATATAGATTTGCAATAAAAGTACAATATTATAAAGGATAATTTTTTTTAAAAATAAGTAAAAGAAAGTAAATTCTTCCTATCTCTTGTAAAAGAGAATCAAATTATAGATATCATTTTGTTTTTGACAACAGAGTTGCTTTAAAAAAAAATCTCTGACGTGTCTCTGAACATCAAATCTAGAAACAACAAGAAATTGTAAAAAAATATTTGTGATTAGATCGTGGTCTTAATTTAAACAAAAATGAATAAATAGTATATACTAAAATGAATACACAGCAAGAGAAAAATATTTTTTTAATATCTAAATGCAGAGCCTGAAAGACATCTAAAGAAAATGAGGTGCTTGTCAAAAACAATAATTACAAAATTACTTCATTGAAACACCCCACATTCATTTTTAAAAATTGGAGGAAAGAGCAGTGTAAGAAAGATAAATATTAAACCTATTCAATTTATTTAGTATAGATGGAAACCAAAATCCTCAGCAATACTTGTCTGTTGAATTTTTTAATTCTTAGATATTTAGGGTAATCCTTGTAACATACACTTTCTTTTCTGATTTTCATAAATACTTAGTACATAACTGTAATTCTTAAATACAAGGAACATTTTTTATTACTTTTAAGTTATTTTATAAAAAATGACCATAAAACAAACAAAAAAAAAAAAAACACCCATGTTCCAAAATATATATATCTTTTTGTGTGATTGTATGTAAATTATTAAACGTATATTCTATTTAAAATAAATATGAATAAAAACTCCATAATTTCTGATGATCTGCATTTTGGATATCTAAATTTTAAAAAAATACAATTAATAAAATAAAAAATTCTGAATCCTCATCATGTTTGGCACAACAGCCCAGGGTGGCCCAAGGCTTTTTTTTTTTTAAGGTCCCTCCTTGGCAACTTAGTTTTTGACCTGAGCTGCTATTTCTTAACCACAATCACACTGAAGTTTAATTTTATAGAACTGAGCCATCACTGTGTTAACCCTCTTCCTTTCCAACTAATGAAGGGCTACTGTTATGAATATGTTTTAAAATAAATTTGTGACGACATCTTTTGGTCTTATTTTATGATAATCATTTACATATGACTGAATTTTAAATATGTATTACATTATTTTCAATTAATGTTCATTGTATTCTACCATATAATGACAAAATAAGAATTACACTTAAAAAATATATATTAAATTAATAAAAAAAAATTTATTTATTTCTATCTAAAATTTATTTAAAGAAATAGAAAATAAAATATAACTTCTCAAAACAGTAAAAAATTTAACAATAAATAAATTTAACAAAACAATAAAGCAACCTTGATATCAAAATTATTTATCAAGCTCTAAAACTTCAACTTAATGTATAATAAATATTAACTACTAACTTGCACTACCTAACTCAAATTAAGTAATGAGTATGATGATGCTGACAAGAAAGAAAGAGAGAGGAATTTAGCAAAACAATTTAAACTCATATGTGAGTGTGATATTATGCTTTTTTTAATTAAATAACGGCAGGCACTGAACTTTCGTTCTTCGCCATAGAAGATGCCGGAATTATTGCTCATTTATCGTTACCCAGCGGGCACCTGTGAACCAAAGTCACGGAGGCAAGCACTGTTACCCACGCCACACTGCCACAAACCCGTTTATAGGGTGGGCCACATTCACACATCAGAAGACAACACAGAGAGAGAAACATCCATGCCCAGAGCGGGATTTGAACCTGCGGCCATTGGCTTCGCAATCAGACACGCTAACCACTCTGCCACCTGGCCGCCGTGAGTGTGATATGAAATCAACACATATTATTCTATTAATTTCTCATCAGAATATTTAGATTAGCTTTTAAAAAAATTTTTTAACTTACCCCCATACTAGGATTCGATTTAGTAATGTATACAACAGAAGGATAAAATTGCTTTTTATGATAATATGCATTGCCTACTACACCCAGTGTCAGTAGGACACTACCAGCACTCAATAATGCTGCTCGCATTATGATCTCCAGCTTGGCTGAATTAAAGAAACCTAAAAAATAAGTAAATAACAAATGCTTAATAAAATCAAATACTTAGTTAATAAATGTACAAAAAAAAGAAGAAGAAAAAAAAAATAATCACCCGGAATGACATTTGGTCTACTGATTATATTTTCACTTATTAGGACTCAAAACTTAATAGCTCATGAAGGAGACTTCAAATATGCTAATTAATATGTACAGATGATATTTTAAATTATGAAATAGGACACAGAAACATACTTTCTCTGAATAAACATTTTTTGGGCAGACTTGGATTCCTTCTTCAAAATCTTTGGGATAGCTACAATCTGGGAAATATGGTCCCAATAGTTTGGCCAAGAGAGCAATCAAAAAAGTGTGAAACTCTTAATGTTAATTTTAGTTTTGCATATTTTTTTTTGTATATCGAGAGCTTTTCAAGCGAATTGAAAACCTTTAGGACACAATAACAAAATTCCTTTATCCAAAGATAAATCCATGCAAAAAATATATTTCAATAATCACTTATTATTTTATTTACATAGAGCTGTAGCAAAATTACTAAACAGTTGCATATAGCTTAGAGCAGTTGTAAAATTGCTAAACAGTTGCATATTTCTTAGAGCAGTAGTAAAATAGGAACAACTGAAATTCTATTAATGCCTCTAAGCTGATATTTAATACAAATTCAACACAACACACAATAAATTAATAACAAAACTTGATCAAATTTTAAAAAATTATTTTATTTTTTCTGTAAAATAAAAAATATAAAATATACACATCTAATGTGGACATTTTTCAATGATAATTGTTTTGCAAAATAAGAATATAGTTCAGTTATTGTATATAAATTAATATTTGCAAATCCAAAAAATATAGATTACTATAATATTTAAATAAGTTGTATAATAACAATTGAAATAAGTAAATACTTCTTTATTGTAGAGTCTTAAATTGCTTATAAGTCGTGGTAGTCAAATTTGTTGTAAATCAATTTTATTAAATTAAAAATCAAATGATATAGCATAACATTTGCTATCAATCTACATATGCAATAAAAATCACCTGTTAAACTGAGTAAAGTTGCTATTTATAAGAGTATTTTAAGCCTTATCATCAATTAAAAGAAATCTCATTAAGATTTTTTAGACTAAAAATAAATACTAATAAAAATAAAATAATTAGACTAAACATAAATACCAGTTAACTCCTCTCCCCTATTATATTATTCATCTCTTATTCAATAAAGCATTAAAATATGGTAAGGTTTTCAAAATCACCACTCTTAATACACAAAATATATATGAAGATTCTACATAAGCAATATATTCTTATTTAATATTTAAAGCTAAAATTGTATTTATGTTTTGGTTTTAAACTTTTTATAAGAAAATAACAAATAATATTGATTCATTTAAATGTTACTCATTAAATTAAAAATAAGCAGTCAGAAGAAAAACTTATTCCTAGCAGAGATTTTTTTAAAAATTCACTTTAAAACTAAAAAAATTCAAAAATCAGCTTTTCAAATCATAAAAATAAAAGCTTTAATTGATTCAAAACATTTAAAGATTATATCAACATCAGAACACAAAAACAAGTAAAAGCGGTAGAAAAGGTATTGTAGATGAACCAGCATTACATATCAAAACATATATAGTAATAAATTATAAAGTACCATAGTAATACAATTTACACGACATATTGACATAAAAATAAATAAATTTTAAAAATATTTTTTAATAAACAGATACCTATCCATCTGAATCTCTTGCAACATTTGATTAGGATCAAGATAAAATTAATTTATCAAATTCAAGCACATATAAGGATTAAATGTAACCAAATAAAATTAACAAAACTGTACTTATGACCTCAAGTAAGTATTTAAAATCAATTAGACTAAAATTAATGCATAAATATTTAATTTTTTAACTAAATCATTATAGTGACCAATGTAGAATAATGTTAAATGTTCAATGATGTTATAAATATAGCAGTAATTAACTTTCTAGAAGAAATCTGCAGCTATATCACTTAAAAATAGATTCAGACATAACTGTCATTACATACGTCACAATTTTTATCAGCAGAGAATAAGGATTCAAACTAATTAAATTGCACACGTAAGCCAGGCAAAAATTATTCTTATTTCATTTATAACGTGTACTTACAAATTTTGAGCTATTTCTCCATAGATATGGGAATGAATCTCTCGAAAAGCAAAACTATCGCACAGCAGAATTCATTGGTAAACAAGGAATCTCGCATCATAATAATTCGACGTGTAACAGTTAAAGGATTTTTTTTAACTGTCGTTATTTTTAGAATAAATGAGAAATCAGAATGTAAAATTGAGTTTTAAAGCTCTGAAAATATTTTACTACACTAATACACTTTTAAATAAGAGTAAAGTTCATATTAGTTGAGAAACAAATTTATAATTTAAAAAGCATTCTATTTTGAAATACACTGCAACTTCTACGAAGACAAAATAGTCTGCTCTTTGTTGTGGTTTAATCGTGTGCGGATAGTTTTGTGTTTTCTTACGAAGCATCGCTACGAAACGTTATGTAATCAGTGCTTTTTCTTATGTAAATTACAGAAGGTTGAAAATTATTTACATTGCTGAAGGTTAAAAAGACTTTTATTTTAACTCCAAAATTATTTTTAACATGTTGTATCTTAAAGAAGTTGATATTATCTTCAATTTTTAAAATAGCCGGTGTTATTTTGTATCTCTACGCTAGCTATCAATTTAGTTACTGTTTGTTTATTGATATTTATGCAAAACTTTATAAATTAATTAACTATTAATTTATGTTTATTTTTTTAATTCGTTTTCGAATTGCTGGTGTCTTTTTATTCCATTAGATAATATATATTTCTTTTGCTTTGCAAACACCTACAGAATATTGGAAGCATCTTATTTCAAAAGAAATAAAATTAGAACTAATTCTAAATTAAACAAAGTGAAGAATTAAAATTTCAAAAAGAAAGACTTACACCAGAATTTAAAAAAAATTCTTAGTTTTTATTATACATGTAACAATGATCCATAACATACATCATAAAAGTGTATTATAAATATAGTTTTTATAATAAGAGTATACAATATTTATTTACGCTGTTTTAATTCAGCTGTTCACAAAATATGTTCTTTTTTAGTTAAATTAGATTTCATTTAAAAATAAGCTTAAAAGGTTATTTTTTATCATAATAAATATTTTTATATGACATATATTTTATTAAATAACTGGGTTTTAATCTCTATTAATACTTTCCTTTATCTGCATTAAATTCAAGAGCCATGGCATATTTTAGGTTATTAAAAATTTCTATTATAAATACTAAATTTAAAGTTTATGAAAATAAGTTTTTATTTACATAATAAGAGTGCATGATATGATAGTAATAGTATTGAATTAGCCGTAAAGATGAATAAATCTTGCATCATCCCTGCTACAACATAAAAGGATGTTCTACCACCTTTCCCTTTTATTTCCTTGTTTGTCCTCATGACTGAAGGATGACTTCAGTCTGACCTGCCATCCTTGTATATTTAAATAAATGATTTTGTGTAAAATATATTTAATTGTTTACTAGATTGTAATACAGCCTTCTAGAATCTTAGGATTGTCAGCTAGTGCCTTGATATCAATATGTGTGTATTAGTAGGTGTATATTTGTTAAAACAGTGATTCATTTGTTGATAAGTCATTCATTTGTACTAATTGACTTGATATAATAAAATTTTACACTAGTTATCCTACTGATGGATATTATATTTGTATGAAGTTTCATAAAAATCTACTAGCCTTGTGTTACGATTCCAAAATAATGTGACTAGGAACTCTCCAGTATTAGCTAGTGCAGTGTTCCCCGACCCCCGGTCCGCGGACCGGTACTGGTCCGTGTATCAAATGGTACCTGGCAGCCAATTTCATTGAAACTGAATTTAAATTCCTAGATTTATCCCCCAAATTAAAAATACCTGTGTTCCATTAAAATTTTATTTATTTAAAAAAAAGAGGTTATTTCCGACAACCTATCTGTGTGAAGCGGGGTTTTCTGTAGTGACAGCAACCAAAACAAAGCAACGGACTAAACTGTAATGTGCCGCTGTAAAGTTGTCGAGCGTTGACAGGTCCGCGGTGATAAATTGGTTGGGGAACACTGATCTAGTGAATAAAACAGCTTTGAATAGATACAATTTTGCAGACATTGAATTTTTTACTAGAATAAGCTTAATTCTGCTCAAAAGAGATGTTACAGATTATTAAACTTACTGGAATGTTCAAGAAGCTTGTTTTAAATCGAAGAAATTTATATTATTCAAAATTCAATCAAGAGAGGATGCTATAAATTTTAAACAAGCAGTCGATGGTACAGCCAGAAAATTTTTCTAGGTCTGTTTTCAAAAATGTAATTTAATATGAATTTCCCAATTCTTATCTTCTGTAAATTTATTCTCCTTACCCTTAAAAAGCTCATTTATTAATCACTTTGTTAATAGAACTCCCATTTCCAAATACAGACAAGAGCAGGGAATACTCAACAAGCATAAACTAAACAATGGCCCTTTACCTTACAGAAAAATGACAGTGTTGGAAATACTGTACAATGGGACCCACATCCCTGCTTTGTTTTTATTCTGATTAATCAGATTACAATTATTAATTAAAAGTAAAAAATCATAAGTAAAAGAAATAAAATTTAAAAAAATCCCAACAACTAAAAATATAAAGGAATATTTTAATATATAATATTTTATTGTATTATGCTTGCCATATAAAATATATTTTAAAGCTAAACTAGTTTGTATCACCAAAATGATAAAATCTCTGTTTCAAGCAGAAATGCCAGGAAAATTCATTTTACCCATTGCTTGAAATGATTTGATTTTTGCTTACCACCTTTACTAGTAGGTAAAAAGATTTTTTATTTACGTTGAAATAAAGCTGCACATTGGGCTATTGGTAATGATTTGGGAAACATGCTTTAGGATGTTCAGAAAACATGCCATCATAATTTTTATCCTTTGCAGACAGCTTCCTTCCTGACTTTTTGAATTTAGACATAGATCTGAAGAGGAAGGAAATTTTTCTCCAGATCCCCAAACCCACAGCGACTGACCATAAGACTTTTGATTCCACAAATTTTACAAGCACATATATAGCATGTACTCGATGGGTCTTAGCTGAGTCAGGGATCGAATCCCGCCCCCTCCGAATCGGAGTCCGATTCTCTAACTAGTACTTGGCTACCACTGCCCCCACCTCAAGAAAGCCTAAATTAGGACAACGCCTTTCAATTTGTGGGATGATGAAAAATTATATATACATTTCAGCTTCTAATTGGCTAATTCTTTTTTTATTTATGAAATGGATAATTTATTATTTTATTTTATGCTTAAGAAAAAATATCTATGAGGGGTACTCGAGGATGTCACACTGCATACTATGGAAAAGGCATATTTCAAAACTAAGAACATATTTCAATTTTTACATTATATTAAATTCATTATTTTATTTATATGATAAAAATTATAAAACACTCTGGTTTTTCTTCCTTTCAGATATAATAAGCAATGAAGCCATCAGATTTTACCGTTATAAGGAATGGCTTAGAAATGATTGGAAAGGCTTTTGTTAAGCGAAATCAAGCAGAAATAAAATATGCTTGGAGAAATTCATCTCTTAGCAATCTTTCTAACTCGGTGATTAATTTTACAGAAGAGAAACTAAGCTCAGCTGCTGCTCTATCTTCAAATCCAAAAGTATGTAAACAATAATATATTTATATTAATTAAGAAATTTAAACAAATCTTAATTTTAATAGTTATTTGTGCATTTCAAACCAAATAATTTGTCTTTATTTATTTGAATATTTCTTATTTACTTATAAAATAAAAGTGCAACATGCACTTAACTTTTTTTTTTTTTTTTTTTCTTATTGCAAGTGAGATTCTCTTGGCAAGTGAGATTTTCCCTAAAAATAAAAGCTTACTGCATTTCTTATACAATGGGCTTTTTTATTCGAACTTAAGAATGCAAAAAAATCTTAAATTAATAAATTTTTCAAAATTAAAAAAAATTTTAGTAAATTTAGCAACAGAAAATTGAAATTCATTATTTTGATTGATCTAATTTTCAGAATAGTTAAATTGCTAGGAACTAGCAGGAAAAAAAATTATTACTCTAACCAATTTCATAATTTTATTAAAAATAATATTTCTTCAATTGTAATGCTTTGTAAAGTGGTTTAAGCTACATTTAACCCTTTATATAATAACCATGGTGTAATAAAAGAGTTAGTGAATTTGTTAGAATAATATTTCTTGATTATTTGATTATCAACTGTAAGTTTAAATAAGTAAGAATAAATTTATTCTGAGTGTTTGAATAATGCAGTTTTTACTTAAAGAATGTACTTTTACCCTTCCTTGAAGTATTTAGACATTATAAAGCTGATTTTCTCAAATTCACAAAAGCTAAACTTTTAAAATGGCAATAACTTCATATTGTTATCGAGAACAAAATAATCAATCAACAAAAAAATCAAATAATTTTAAAAAAGTTTTCTCTGATAAATGAATAACAAACTTGTTTAGGTAAAATCAGAAAGTATAAATTGTATCCACTGTTAGACAAATCTCTTCATTTTTTTTTTTTTTTTTTCTTTTAAGGAAAGAAAAAAAAGTATGGTGTCTTGGTGATTATAGTTGTACTTAGTGATAATACAGATCACAATGCAGAAATATGCACCTTAAAATTCTAACATGTTTGTCCATTGAATGATGGACATATATTGATGAATATTATTTATAATGAATATGATGAATAAAGTAAAAATATATGATGAATAAATTATATGATGAATAAAGTAAAAATATATAGTCAAATAAACAACATAATGGTTCTTACAGTTATTTATCCTTTTTGCTGGTTCAGAATTTTTTTTTTTTAATCTGCTGAATATCAATTAGCTTCTTAATTTGTGGCTTTTCAGAATAATAACTAAAAAATTTAAGAAGGTAAAAACTAAATAAAAATTTTAAAAAAATTTTACTTTTTTATATAACTGATTTTGTAAAATTACTGACATTTATTTTATGTTTTTGAAATAGTTATGTATTGCTATTATTTATTTCATTTATTTTAGGCTGTAGTGAATACTATTAAAGAAACACTTTGATTGAAGCTGAATGTCAATTAGCTTCTTAATTTGTGACTTTTCAGAATAATAACTAAAAAATTTAAGAAGGTAAAAACTAAATAAAAATTTTTAAAAAATTTTAGTTTTTTATATACCTGATTTTGTAAAATTACTGACATTTATTTAATGTCTTTGAAATAGTTATGTATTGCTATTATTTATTTCATTTATTTTAGGCTGTAGTGAATACTGTTAAAGAAACACTTGAGCGAGGTTCTATGATCACTGAGGGTATAAAGCAATATGCTACATATTCCTTGAAACAAAATAAGAAAACTCATGAAAGCAATACTCACAATGAATTTGAGATTGATCATCCCATCCTAAAGGAAAATGTATCAGAGATTGAGAATCAGAACATCGATAATTTTGAATCTGTTTCTCCCTATGTCCAAGCAAGTAATTTAGGAAAAGAAAATGTACAAAATTTCAACAAAACACCTGCTTCTACTTATGTACCACAAGCTGAAAATTTAAAAATGCCATCCTCTCATTTGCATGAAAGTACTGATCCTATATCAACTTCTGTTTCAAAATCATTTTCTGATTCATCTTCTGCCAAAGTTTCTGAAGAATTTGTGCAACAAAATTTAGTCCAACAAAAACCAAAACTGCCCAAGTCCCGTAAACCTCCAGAGGTATATTTAAATAGTACTTTCATTATTTTAAAATTATCAATTATTAGACTAGTTAAACAATAAATCTGAAATCTGTTAACACCTGAAAACCAGCATAATATATATATATATATATATATATATATATATATATATATATATATATATATATATATATATATATATATATATATATAATCCAAATTTTAGAAGAAAAATGCTTTTTGTTCATTTATTAAATACTATGCTAGATATCAATCTTGTGAATTTTTTATTTAACTAGATGGATGTATCCGTGATGATAGTGTTCTAATGATACTCTGAAGAAAAATAATATTGTTCATTAATATTTACTAAACTGTTGTCTTTCTATATTTTTCTTTTGTGATGTACAGTGCTTAAAATAAAAATGGAGTGCCCTAAATACCCTTTGGTCCAATGATTGGATTTTCACATACCTCAAATATGCTAATTATTAATTAAGCAGATGTTTTAAGCGACAAAATCAAACGCAAAACCATACTTTTTCTGAATAAACATGCGTATTTTGGACGCATTTGACTTTCTGACCCTTAATATATTAAGGAGTTGCTGCAATTTAGAAAATATGGTTCTAATAGTTTGGTCAGAATTGCTGGTGAAAGTTTCGACCCCTTAACGTTAATTTTGCTTTTTGCTTATTTTTCATATCTCGAGAACTATTTAAGTTAATCAAAAAAAAATTTTAACACAATTATGAAATTCATTTATCCAAGGTTAATTTTATTAAAAAGATATGTAATAATAATAATTATTATTTTTTCATTTTATTTAATAATGATCAAAAAGGGTTGACTTGAAAGGTATGCAATGTTCCATATAATTTTAAATAATATACTTGATATTTATCTGGAGACTCTGTATTTAATACATTTTGATTTTTGATTATCTCAATATTACGATTTTCTATTGTGACTAATTTTCGTATTGTAAAGTAGAATGATAATTAGCTTCCTGGCTCATACTATTTATGAAGAAATTTACATTATCCATAGATGTAATATTTGAAACTATTGGAAATTCCAAAGGCTTTACCTTTGCTCATAGTATCAAAGTAGCTGTATATCTTCGAACTATGCATATTATATTGCTTTCTAATGAAACATTGGATCATGAAATATAGATAATTAAAAAGTTAAAATTTAGCTAAAATATTTAAATAATAATCACTAACTAAAATAAATTACTTCAGTTTACTATAAAACAATATTTAAAATATATTTTATGTGTAATATATTACTAATTCAGCAATGCTCCTTTCTAGTTAAATGAACGGGCTCGAGAAAAAGAAGTTCCTGCTTCCCAAGTTAGACGTGCTATGGTGTTTGGAGGTATCCGAAAATAGTTTTTAAGTATTACTTTTAAAATTTTTTAAACAAAATTTTAAATTGCAAAATTCAAGATTTTGTTTTCTAAAGATAAAGCCTCTAGATTTCGATTGCAACAGCATAATTGTGGCAGTATGGTCCCCACTGTGCATAGTCCACCTCTACTTCTCAGACAAGATGGTACCCGTCATTCTGAAGCTGGGTGGACTTTAAGCTCCCACAGGGAATCGAAACCCATTTCTTCCAATGGCAGTTCAGTGCCTTAACCACTGAGCTATCATGGCTGGTTGTCTAGTTTTGTCAAAATAGTAAAATACAAGATATAAGTTTTATTGCATTTTCAAAAAATAAATGAATATATACATATAGGTTTGAAGGAAAGATCTAAATAGTAAAATAGTTTTTTTCTAAAATTCATCGTTTTTATATAATACAGGGTGCGTAGCGTTTTTAAAAAGTGCTTAAAGGCGCTTATTTTTTATTTTCGTTTTTTAAAAGCCCTTAAAGGTGCTTTTTCATTGGATGTTTTTAAAAAGTGCTTAATTTTCCCTTTTTCAAAAGGAGATTTTTCCTTTACCAGGTTGATTTTTGCTACGAATTATGCAGAAAGACACAGTTCACATTGCTCTATTTAACGTTTTCACAATTAATTCGACCCCAATCTATTTTGGCGTATTATCAGTCCCTAGCATATAAAAACACAATTAGTTTTACATGATTCAAAACTTCATGATTTTTGACACAATCGTCAAAAACAATGTAAATTTTTTTTTGCATGACGGTTACAACAAGATAAAATCGTCTATTGTCAAAAACTTTTCAACCCAGCCTAGTTATGATATTTTTTTAAAGTACTTAAAAATATTTTTTGAGTGCTTGAAAAGTGCTTACAGGGTGCTTATTTTTTGTTGAATAATTTTGCTACGCACCCTGTAAAAGTTTATTCTTTTGTTCTATTTTTGCATTGTGTTATTTTATGGTTTGCATAAAGGTGTAAACACTGGTTGGAAGTAGCACGCTACAAATCATGAAACCATTGTTGTTACTTTTTTCCATGGTTTGTAGCTTATTGAGTTGTGTGATACAAAAAACAGTAGCTTTTGGTGATTCCTAGCAACTACTTTTATTGTTAGCTTGGTAAAAGAACAAGCTTCAAGTACAACTAATTTTTTTAATATGATTGGTGCAAATTTTTGCAACTGCAATGAGCATAATGAAAATGCCCCTGTGACCGAGTGTTTATTGGAATTATGTCTTACTAAAATTTAAACTAGCCATTGCTAATGATCGCTAATTTATCACTTAGTATATACCTCCAAATGTAAATGTACCCTCATGAATCATTGATGTTATTTCGATAGAAGGGAACATATTTTCTCTGTAATTTTCAATGTACTTCATTTCTTAGAAGAAATTGCAAATATTTACAAGCTTAGTTTCCAAGCAATTATTAAATTAAATATTCACTGTCGATAAAGACATGAAACGTTAAAGGTAAAAAAGACAAATTTGTAAAAAGTGGTTTAGGCTAACAAATTGCCTCATGTAAACATGAATAAATATTTCGTAATAATTCCTCATGTTTAAATGGGTTAATTTTTTTATTATCCCAAACCATTTTGAACATGGGTGTAAATTAAGTTTTCCAGCAAAGTTTGTTTCATAATAGTAGTTAAGTAGTGACTACATTTGGAAAGTAGTTTGTAGTCACTACGTTTAAAAAAAAAGTAGTTGTAGCTGTAGTTACATTTATTAGCAATAAAATAGATATAGATAGCTACAAAAGTAATATAATTTTTCTGACCACTGTGTGTAAATGTGTTATATTAAAAATTAAATTTATTGAAGTTATATATTAAATATATCAAAGTTATATTAAAAAGATTTTATACAGTGTAGAAATTTGATACCTACCTCAAACACTAGACATACTTTTACCCCAAGCCTTGACTAAAAATGCACATAAATAGTGTTATATTTTAATCATCTTATAATATACACAAATACGTTATTCTAACATTATTCATCAAAGTATTGTTCTTAATTATTAAGAAAGCAAGTCCTCTGTCTTTTAACATCAGCTTTGATTTTTATAAACTCTCAAGTTATTTAAACTTTTCATTCATAATTTCTGAAATCCATTAAAAGCTGGAATTGAATAAACTTTAAATTTAAGTCTTCACATATTTTATTTTGTGGAATATTAATATGGAATAAAATACAGTATGCTCCTGACTCTCTGGTCTATTGTGGTGGATGAATCAACCTTTTAACAAAAACGCCAGATAAGACTGAGTTTCATTTCCTATCCTCTTATCCATGAAATTAAAACATGCTGGCTTCCCCCTTCACGGCTCATGGTATCTTATATGAAACGAGCCTTTCTGACTTTAGTGGTCTTCCAACATCATACAGATATGATCTAAAAAAGGGTAATCTCTTATTCTTCATAATCATCTATTTTCATGCCTAGGGGTGCATTTTATACCTGCAAACTTGCTCAACCCTGTCAGCCAGAGCCATTCTTGTTCCTGTCAGCTAGTCCGCCCAACCTCATTCCTTTCTCTTTCCATCATCCTGCATCACATTAGTTTTTGGCCTCCTCTCCATCGTTTTCCCCTCTGGAGCCTAGTTAAGAGTGACTATAGCAATTCTATCTCTATCCATATTTAATGTATGGTCATTAAACTCTCGTATTGATACATATAAACTTGGAGTATGCGAGCCTGAGGAAGTGCTTTTTTCTCCTTTTATGTTCCTGACAAGGTTAAGATGAATGATTAATGCAAAAATAATTACTTTTTATTATTAAACTACTGAAAAAATAAAAATTATGAGTAGAAAAGTCAAACTATACAGTTTTTAAAAATTGTCCAATGATATAAAAAATATTTTGATTAATCTAATAATGTAAATCCATTGGAAAGTGCAACCAAACGAAAAAATAAATTAGAAAATTAGATTTTTTTTTTTTTTCATATGCTATATTTCTAATATTTCTATTATATTTCTAATATTTCTATTATACTTCTATTTCTATTTTTAATAATTAATTTTTTTCAGTATTTTGTACATGATTTTGTGGTTTTGATTAATATTGATTATTTACTTTTTCCCCTGTACAAAGAACTGATAATCAGATAGTATATTACATTATTTAAGTACTTATAGCACAATATTTTATTCAAAACAAAAAAGTTTATTACTAATAATTACAAAATATTTTTTTTAAATGTTCTGCTCATAGTCCTTGTTAAAAAATAAATTATTTTATGCCTAAAATTTTAGATTAAGTCAAAAATTTTCCTTTTTATAATGTTTATGTAAAAATTCTTCATAATTTAGCATTACGAAAGGTAAACCACAAAATAAGTAAAGTTTCAAACTTATTTGTTTATGCATAAAATTCTGCTACTGTTTCATTCATTATTTTATCTGTTATAACATGTTTTATCTTTTATAACAGTCAGTCTAATAGTAAAGATACAAAGTGAATGAAGCATAAATTAATTAATATTGTATTATTGACATTATTTAGTTTTTTAATATTGTATAGCATAAAATATATCATATATTCATTTGAATCAGTGTAGGTCATAAGAAAATTTCAGGAAAGAAATTTTATTTAAAACTGATTAAAATGGAAATTTCATGTGATAGAATTCTATCCATGTTCAATTAAAGTTCTTTTTTTAATGGAAGTGAGACACATTTTTATATGAAATGATTATAAGAATTTCAGTGTCTTTGACTATCTGGTACAGACAAAAATTTAATATAAATTAATTAATATGAATTAATTAGTTGCAATGAATTAATATCATTTAATATACAATTTTAATCTTGATTGAAAATCATCGTTTATAATACTTATTTATTTCTTTTTAAAATATAACTAATGCTTGAAATACATTTAAATCATTATTTATAGGTTTATTTGGTAGAATGGCCTTAGGTGCTGCAGTAGAAAAAACAAAGAAGACATTTGGTTTTATAAAAGAAAAAGATGCTGGTCCAAGTTCTCTTCTTTCAAAAAACTCTTTTCTTACTGAAGCTAATGCAAATTTAATTGTTGATACTTTATGTAAGGCTAGAGGAGCTGCATTAAAACTTGGTCAGATGCTCAGCATTCAAGGTGAATAAAGAATTAATATTTAATTAAAATTTTAAAAAAATCAATGTTTTTTTTTTAAATAATCGAAGAATAATTTAATTATTTTGTAAATTTATGTAATTGTAAATAAGTAAAGCATTTTTTTCCTTTTGTTTCTAGAAAATAATATTTTAACGAAACAATATCAAATTATAGTAATTCTGTGACTCGGAATTATGTATTTTTTAATTAATTAATTGCTATCATTAGTGAAAATAAATTATCCATAGACAAAAAGAAATTATTTATATTTCTTTTACATTCTTGCATGCAGCATTTTGTTATCACCTTTAAGAATTTTTCCAATGCTTTTAATTTCATTGCCATATATTTAAAAAAATTTTATTTTTAGTTTCAATATATTTTAAATTAGTTTCAATATAAAATCCCTTTTTTTTTTCTAATTCTAGTTTTCATCTAACAATTTCTAGAATGAATAAATTATAAAAACTAAATTATAATAATTAGATTATAATTATTGTTTACTTTACCTAGATAACTCTATGATAAACCCTCAATTAGCAGCTGTATTTGAAAGAGTTCGACAATCAGCCGATTATATGCCTTCATGGCAAATGGAAGTAAGAAAAATTTTCATTGTATTTTAGTGCTAGTACATAAGAATTTGTTTTTGGTTAAAGGCAATTTAGAATATAATTATAAGGGACATTTTCATTGTGTTATAATTAGATAAGTGGCAATATAAAATCATAATGAGAATTTTAGATAAAGATGAATAAATATCTATTTCAGTTACAAATGAGAACATTTGCAAAAGGACCCTTAAAATGATATAGGATAGGTGACATATTATTTTTTAATTTTTATTTAAATGTTTCATCCAATATATTATAGGCTGTAGTTTTTGAAAAATAATGCACCACAATTAAAATAAAAGTAAAGAAAAATATTGCAAGTAAAGAAACTTTTGAAATTGGGACAATCAAACAGAGCTTCTTATACAGAAATATATTTTTTCCTAATGCCCAGGTGGGTAAACACTCATCGATTCAGACGTATTCGGGCAGATTTGTTGGCCACTTTTTCTGGAGCACCATATTAGGTGGGCCAACATTGTTGCCATAGTAAGGACAGATAGTACAGAGAATGAGAGAACATCCATACCTTGTCCAGGATTCGAGCCCAAAACCTTTCTGATGCAAGGCCAGTTCTTTGATTCCTACACAGTCCAGGCGGCACAAACAGAAATATAAATCGGTCAATTTGTGGACCAAGTAGACAGTGTAACGTATGGGTGCAAGTCTAAAAATATGTTTTCCAATTTCATGTAGTTTTATTTTATTTGACATGATTTTTATAAATGTATTTCAACTTTTGTTTTTGTCACTTTTCTTAAATTACCTTATTTTCTGGTATATATAGGTAACAAAAGTAAGTTAACCCCGTATTTTTGATTACGAGTTGCCAATTTTCTGGATGTTGGGAGGTAAAATTATTAAAATTAATCTTGATTTTTATCTTTTTTCTTAATGAAATTTAAAGCATTGTTTTTATTAAAAAAAAATTAAAAATAAAAAAAAATAAAAAAACATTTATATGTAAAGAAAACATGATGAGAAAAAACATGAAATTTATTGTATATAGTATATTAGAAGTAGTTTTTGAAAGAGGTTATAGACAGAGTTATAGTATTCTCATTGTTTATATTGCATCAATATTTCACATTCAATGAATGTCCAACTTTCTTACATGTACAAGTTAACCTTTTGATTTTCATAAAAGTTTGAAATTTGGCCTATACACTGAGGTATATGGTAAATTTATTTTTGAATTTAAAAAAAAACAATAATTTAACTGTTTCATGAAATGAATTGAGCTACAACAATTAACCCTTTTACAGTCACAGAAGTAACATTATCATTGCATCACTTTGAATTATAATTTTAAAAGCTAAAAGTAATGTTTATAATAATGACTGCAACACTTTAGTTATTTTTTATTATAATGTTCATTTACAACTAATATTTATTCAACACTAACTAATGTTGCAATGATAACTTTCTAGAGAGTATTATATAGAGAGTTTGGTGCAGATTGGCGAGATAAGTTTGCAGAATTTCAATCAAAACCTTTTGCTGCTGCATCTATTGGACAAGTTCATGGTGCAAAACTTTTAGATGGTTCTGACGTTGCTTTAAAAATACAAGTAATATACCAGTCCTCAATATTTTTGAGCTTTTTTTATTATTTTACACATGGATTTTATTTATGATAAAAGTCTTTTAATAAGTGACATTTTGTGTTTTAAGTTAATATTCTCCTATAATCAAATTTGTTACAGTATTATTAATCTAAAGCAATTTGGCACTTCTTTCCCTCCATTCCAATGTTTATCATGCAGACTTTTTCTCCAAAATTCTTTAGTTGTATATGCTCCGAAAAAAATTAGACATTTGCATTTTACTACCTTAAGTTTTTTTTTTAATTGCATATCTTAATTTTTTTTTAAATTATTTGTCTAGTGCTGTGCAAAGTCTTTCTGTGAGAAACATCTGGCTTAAATTTTCTGTATTTGTGTACAATTTTATTATATTTTGTTTTAAAATGAAAATCATTTTGAAATATTGTTTTTGCATAGTTTAATAGTTACTATTACTTAAAATATCATCTCTAAAACTTTTTGTAGTAAAAAAAGGAAGCTAAGAAATTTTTTTCTTAAAAATTTAATATAAAAAAATACTTTCTACAATTTTTAAAATATCCTTTTAGTTAAACGAATGTTGTTAAGACAAATGATCTCTATAAATGTTGGAAGGGCAAATTATATCTCCAAATGACCCAGACATAAAATGGTGGCTGAGTCAAGGCTTGCCACTGGCCATGACTGTCTCTCAAAACATTTCCACTGTTTTTGCATTAGTTTCAAATCCTATCTGCGGTCTGTAATTAGGGTGGGTCATGTATAATGACCACCTCATCTTCTGATGAGCTTTAACCAAATGTACTCTTGTGAACTACTACTGGGAGTTTAAATACCACTACGAATAAATTTGCCATTGAAAATAAAAAAGTTAAAAGAATCTGCTATTTTAATTCTGAATATACTGCAAATATTACAGAATGCTTATTAAAAAAACTACTTCTCAGTTGAACATATCATATCTTCTACAGTGTGTGTAAAATAAAATAAACTTTGCATCCTAATATTTTTTATCTAAGGATTAGATTATCAAGTACTAAAATGCAATTTGAAGGGTCAAAGAGAGTAACCTTAAATAAACATGTCTGGTTTTTTTTATTTTATTATTGTTTTTGGGTTTTTGATTCCCAAAATAGAGACTAGTCTCAACTTGAAGAGTATGAACCTAATAATAAAGTCAGAAAAGCTGTCAAAAAAATAGACTCTTTAAAGTCAATATCACTTTTTACATATTTTTCCTTTTCTCAAGAACTTTTTAGCAAATTGAAAACTTTTTGCACATAATTATGAATTTTTTTTTTGTAGAAAGATAACAAGTGGAAAATAATTTTTACAAATTATTTATTATTATTTATAATAATCGAGAAAGTTTTAAATTGTTAAGCATATATATTTTTACATAATTTCTATATATAAAATTCTGTATGATAAAAAGCAAAATTTGTGCAAAATGTGTCGAAGAATTCTTCAGAAATGAAAATTTAAAAGTACGGCTCTTTGAAATTATGTGCAAATATTTCAAGAGCTTTTTATATTACTCTTAATACATCAAACCCAAGTGACTGCAGTGAATCTTTACTTACAGAATGTATGATATTTATTGAAAAGCGTAAAAAATTTTTAATTATTCGAAAATAAAAAGACTTAAGAAAAATAGAATTTCAGAATATTTTGAATTATTAGACTTAAGAAAAGTAATGATTTTCAGAATATTTTTTTGAATAAAACTTAACTTTTGTAATTTAAAACTTTATTTAGCTATCTTTTGCCTGTTTGAAATTTGTCTTTTGCCTGTCTTTTCGGTATCAATAATAAATACTACTGAATCGTCCACACTTTTATTCTTTTTATGTTTTATGATTATGCTATGAGCAATAAATGAAGCATAGTTTTCTCATAAAAATTTAATGAATAACCTTTAAAAAATTCAGTTTCCATTATTATATACACATTATTTATTAGAAACAAAATATATGTCTTAAAAATTTTTTTTTAAACATTTAAATATTTATTTTATTCTTCATGTATAAAATATTTTGTTTTTTACAGTATCCAGGTGTTGCGGAAGGTATTGAAAGTGATATTAGGAGCTTAATGGGTATTGTTAAATTAACAAATATGCTTCCCAAAGGTTAGTTGTCTTTGTTTGTTTATAAGAATGCTTTTTTAGCTAAAAAATTTTAACTAGTTTTTGTTACAGCCTTAGAAATAGTTTTTTTAACATATATTTATAAGAAAATCTGAGTTCTAATGTGAAATATTGACAATCCATTATTAATTTACTTATTTATTTTTAGAAAAATGTAAGGAGCCCCATTTTCATTCACGTTAAAAGCTATTTTTCCCTCTAATTTCTCATGTATATTTACAAATATGTACCTAGCATTTAACTCTTTTTTTTTCAACCTTATTTTAGAAGGTTTTTTTTCCCTTTTTTAAAGAATAAATTAATAAATTCAAATAAATTTGCAATATGATGTTGTTCATTTTCATAAATCGCTTGGTACATTTTATTTAATTAGTCTTTTTTTTAAAAGATTTTAAAAGTCAACAGTTGTTTTTACAAAGTTGCCATAATGGGTGCTAAAATTTATAATACTGGTTGTAAATTTACGTTGTTGAAAATCAGATTTTAAAAAATTACTTTATCTTTAAGAATTCTGTATACAAAGACATTGCCTGAAAAGTTACATTTGTAATAATACCTAAGCACCCTGATTCTGAGGTCTGGGACTTAGCCTCGTTATGATTGTAATGCTTAGTGTTTAAATAAGTGGGAAATAGTAAACATGCAATTCCCCATTTAGCTGTTAAACTTAGTTTGATAACTGACCTGGTGCATTGTTGCTATGTCCATTTTTGTAAACGCGTATTTTGAGCTTTGCCCATTTTCATAGGTATGCATTTTGAGCTTTGTCCATTTTTTTAACATGCGTTTTGAGCTTTCTTCATTTTTGTAAGTACACAACTTTGACCATTTATGTAAACAACGTTTTGAGCTTTGTTCATTTCCGTAAATATGTATTTGTCCATTTTTATTAACACGCATTTTGAGTTATGTCCAGGTTCAAAAACTCTTGATGGCATGCTAGAATATATTAGAACATGCACTAACTTATTTTTTGCCTTCAGATTTTCAGAAAAATATTTTTTTTTACTAAATTTTATGTTGTACAGTGCACAAAAAAAGGTATCACTATGAGCAACATTTGTTTTAATGATCAGATTTTGATCGAACTAAGTGCCAATTGAACCTCAGACATGCTTTTAATTAGTGCATGTGATATTAAAAGTTACAAAACCAGACACAAAAATACAAAAATGTATTTCCTCTGAATAAGTATACCCTTTTTTACTAGAGATTTAGATTTTTGACCATCAAAATATCATAATCTTGAAAAAATTGTCCTAATTATTTTGTGTTGGGAAGTTTTTAATAGAATTGAAAATTTTTTACACGCAATTATGAAATTTTTTTATCTAAAGAGTAATATATCAATGTAAAAAATAATTTTTAATAACTTCATTTAATAATGGTTGAAAAATTTTAAATTATAAGGTATAAAAATTTTTTACACCATTTGAAACAAACCATATGAAACTTGATTTTTAAATGACCAAATAAAAAATTTGAACAAAATCGGTGGTATAGTTCTTGATCGGTGGTATAGTTCTTGATGTTTAAAAATTGATTAAATTTGGAATTTTATTATTTGAAATTATAAAGTTTAAAATTCATTAACCTTACATTTCAAAAATTTTCTGCCTCTATTAAATTAAATTTTAAATAATTTTTTAAAGTTATTTTTAATATGGATAATATACATGCAAAATATTTTGATTCCCTTAAAAAAATTCCTGAGTTGTCAAGAAATCGGTATGTTTATAGAGAGTAGATAGGTCATTGTGTTTAATTTTGTAACTTAAAGTATGGTTTGCACTAATTAATTAGCCTATTTGAAGCTATCCCTTTCAACCATTCATAATGGCGATCCTCTAATTAGGACAAAAGTTGTTTTGGTTTATGTCTTTTTTAATTTTCTTGCTCTGTGAATATTATGATTTTCATTTGTAAGTAATAATTCTAGTATCTACTCAAAGTTTTAAAAAAAATTAGTGATAAGTTGTAAGAGTGATTTTTTAAGAATTTAAGGTGTATGGTTTCATGCTTGACCTTAGAATTACTAACCAATAAAGAATTTAATAGGATTTGAGAAAGATATGTTAGTGTTAATTTTAACAAAAATTGTACAATTCACAATTATTTATGACTAACTTGCTGGTAATCAATAATGCTGTCAATCAAAGTTTTTTACATTTTATTATTTCCATAACATTTTAGTCATATTATTTATTTATCTTAGTAAATTATTTCTATTCTTTTAGGGTTTCATGTATCCTTCATTCTCTTTAATTTTTGAAAAATGTAACTTATTTGGTGGATTTTACAATATTATTTAATATTAACCCTTTGTTTACCACTGGTACAACAGATAGACAAGAATAACAGTTGTTGTTATGTTAAGTGTTATGAGTAAAAAGTTAATACAAATTTCCTAATTCGGACGCCATTTATAGGTACTAATTATTTAATAAGCCAATTAAAATTAAGTGCATTATTTTGTCATTTTTCTTAACTACTTAGTTAATTAAATATTTTAATTTTAGGTGTGTACTTAGAAAATGTAATGGCTGTTGCCAAAAGGGAACTTAGAAGAGAAGTAGATTATTTAAATGAGGCCAAAGCTGGAACGAAATTCAAGTGAATAGTTATATTGTATTGCTTTATTTTCTTATTATTTAACAATCATTTTTTTAAGGGATTCGGATTCTTTTAAAACTTAGATGCATTGTTTATTGTAATGTCCACTCTTAATTTTCGTTTCTAGAATCTTGTCAAAACGGAATTAGAGAAAGTATTTAAGTAGGGGTAAAAATTAATATTTATACAAGATAAGTGAAAACAATGTTGATCACTGAGGAATTATTGCTAAGAAAGGCAGGACTAAAACATCAAAACTATGTAGTTTGATTGCATGATGAAACTAGGGGGTCTTTCTAATAGTTGCCTTTTAATTCCTACACTAGTCAAACAGATTTTAATGTTTTTATTCTAATCTTTTTCAGTGGTGATTTGTTAGATTTATTTTTTATTTTTTATTTGTTCCTTACTTTGAGACTCCTAATTAGTAGACTTTTTTTATTACTTGAATTTTGTCACGGAGTTTAAAAACAAAAGAAGTTCCAGAAAATTTTTTTTAACTAGAAACCATAACAAAAACTATTAAAAGAATCGTAAGAAACAGGGTTGGAAAAATTCCAGCCCACCTAGGTTTTTCATCAAAAACCTGAGGTTTTTGATGAAAATTTCTAGTTTTTTTTTTTTCAAAAATACTGGGAAAAAAAATTTCTGAGTACTAAACAAGAAAGCATGATTTGCTTCTAACAAGAAAATTAAATATTTGGTAACTATTTATAATTTGTTTTGTTGCAATGTAAAATTTTTTTAAAGTTTTAGATTGTTACGCTATTATTTTTATCTTTTTAAGGATAAGCAGATTGTTACATAAAAATTTAAATCTACTTAACTAAAAGTTCCTTAGATTTTAATAATCATTTTAGTCAGTTAGCATATTAATATACTGTTTTTAATTTTTGTTCAAATTTTTGGTTGCTTTAAAATTAGTTCTTTTTTTTTTTTTCGACAAAATGTTTAGTTACATTATGTAAAGCTAATTCTTAATAACAGGTTTGGATGGAACTGTTTTTGTTTAAGTTTATCATAAAAGTAAATATATCACATTTCATGATTTCCTGGTCTAGTAGCGAAATATAAAAGCTCGTTGAAATAATTTTTTCAATGTTTTAGACAAATTTCTTTATTTACTCTTTTTTTTTAATATACATAAAAAAATTGCTAATCTTAATTTCTGCACTTAATTTTGCAATTCGGTTTCAATGAAATCATTACAAATGGAATGCAGATTGGTTTCTTACGATAACTTTTGCAATATGAATGACGTTAACTTGTAACAATTTGAAAATGTTTTATAAAAATAAAAAAAAAAGCCCGGGTTTGCAAAAATTGTCTGGTAATTCTTTGGCGAGCCCTGTTAATTAATACTATTATATCAGTGCTTACATTATAATAAAATTGTTTTTTAGTATTTTTTTTTATTTCTTGATTTTTTTAGGAAGGTAAATAATTTGCACTGTCACTGGTGGCATATGTATATTTGATGATAAACAATCATACTATTTTTAAAGTCCTTAATTTTTCAAAAAAATACTTAATATTTTCCAAAAAAATCCTTAAAAGTGCTTAATTTTTGCTTTATTGATAGAGTGGGAACCTTGGTTTACCATTAGGGAAAACACTCAATACATAAATTAATTTATGTATTAAAATTAAACATAAGAAAAAAATTTTGGTGCAATGTTTTCAGATTGTCCATAGTAACAAAATTTGCAATGAAGATTGTTGAAATAAAATGTTTTGTGTTTAATGCAAGCAGTTAATTTTTAAACTACTCAGTCCTAAACAAGAAATTAAAAAGTCTGATTTTAATAACTTATGTTGAGAAATATATTATCAGCAATACTTACAACATATCATTATTTTAGGGAACTTCTGAAGGATTACCCTGAATATTATGTTCCTCATGTTTATGATGATTTCTGCACAAATAACGTTCTCACAACAGAGTTAGTATATGGTAATCCTATTGATAAACTACAAAGTAATGACCAAGATTTGAGAAATAAAGTAATTGCATTGATTTATTTATTCTACTTTTTTAGTTATAAGAAACAATAATGTGGTTTGCATTATATTCGTTTTATGATTTTAGGTTTGTGAAAGGCTTTTGAGGCTATGTCTTAAGGAAATATTCATCTTTGAATTCATGCAGACAGACCCTAACTGGTCCAATTTTTTGTATAATGATGACACAGATCAGGTAATTACTTTTTTTTTTAAAAAAAATATGTATGCTATAATTGACTGTTAGCCCATGAGTGATATATTTTGAAGCAAAAACTTGGGTCCATAGCTGGATGCTCTAACCACCTTAGAAAAGTGTGTACACTCCAGAATAGGGTGGATTAACAAAAACTTTATTTAGTTGTCAATGCACACTCCTCTTCCAGTAAGTATATACATATGGAAGCATTAGTGCATAGTGAAAGTCTGACTTATCAGCTATGAGCATTACATGTGGTTGAATAGGGGGATGGTCTTAAATGATTTTACATTCAAATGCAGTTCAGGCCTCTGTGCTTATCGGGGGGGTCAGGTGATTTGTTTGGCGATATTGAAATTTGTTTGTTGAGTAAGAAACAAACCGTGGAGTTTGGCATAGAATGCTGCCATTTGTTAATGAGTGTCAACTTACATGTTTATTGTCAAAGCTCAGCAATGTGAAGAAGTAGGTGAGTGATGTTTTAGCTGCCAGCTGGCATTGAATTAGAGACCTTTGAGCAAAGAGAGGTTGTTGTTGTCTTGTCCAGTAGTGCAAGGAAAATTAAATTTGTCCAAAAGTATCTAAAACAGCTATGGTCACATCAATAATTTCTATGGAATAGAGGAGTTGCTGTGGGGGATCCAGATGTATCCTGAAGAGCTTCACCAATTTGGCTGGGCAATCAAAGATATGGTCGGGAGAGAGTTCGGTGTCGATGCAGTGAGGACAATTTCTGTAGCTTCGATGGCCATCGGTAGATATTTTCATTCCCTTGAAGTGTTTAGTCCTCAATCTAGCTATGGTTGTATAAATGGCTCGATCACAGTTTAGGGCAGGGATGAAGTGCTTCTGACAGGTAGCAGAAAGTAGTGTGCGGCTGGCTATCGCATCAGCATCAGTTAGGGTCAGGCTGTTGGAAAGTTAGGAGTTATCTCGGGACTCCTTGGCCAGGATATCAGCTTTCTCATTACCATCGATATCGATGTGTGCTGGTATCCATTGAAGGATACAAGTTCTTTGGGCCGTAGTTATTTCATTTAAGAGCAGGATGATATTGTGGGTGAGTTGGGAGTCTCCTCTTAAAATGGCCTGGAGGGCAGAGCAAGAGTCCGAGAATAACAAAAATCCATTAGAATTTTGGATTGCCTTGGAGTAGTAAAGGTCCTAAACCTCCTTTATAGCTACCAGCTCGCAGGTGTAGTTTGAAGTAATTTTATCGACAGAAATTTTGTATGATTCAGATTTGTCATCAGCATAGGTCAAAAAGATGCCAGCACCACCTCGGTCAAGACTAGAGTCTGAAGAGCCATCTGTAAAAGCGATAGCCATATTTTGAGTCGAATTTGTGAGCTCACGGATGGTGTGCAGACCTTTCTCCATAATCACTGCAGATGGTTCTTTTTTCGTGCAGGGCTGTAGAAGGTTTAAATTCATTGTTACCTTAGGTGAGGGACTGATGGGGAAAGAGGGTTCTTGAACATAAGTAAGATCCTCGTGCTGTAAGTGGATTTCCATTCTAGTTTCTTTGTCAAACTGAAGGGTAGAAGACCGTTTTAGTCTGGTTTTACCATTCCATGCCTTAAAAGTTTTGAGATATGGAAATCTGTTACGCTTCTAACTTTATTTGTGAACTTTATGGTGGCCAGTTTTCTTCTACTTTCTAGAGGAGTTAGGCTGCACTCAGATTCAGCTTTAAAATTATTTGTGGATGAGACAGCACCAATTATGATTTTTTATGCTCTGTACTGTACAGTGTCGATTTTGAACTCATCGAACTTGGCCAGGTGTTCCTTAGGGCTCAGTTCTGAGTCCTCTCCTCTTCCTCCTTTACATGAATACTTTAGACCCTCACATCGGCAAAGAAGCAAGTGTAGCATGCTATGCCGATGACGTGGCAGTTTGGCACACTCGCCATGACATCCAACTTTCGCAAAGAATTCTAAATCAATGCATGGAAGGTATTGAGAGTTGGTCTAAAGAGCTTAAGATCACTGTAAATCCTGATGAAACAAATTTTTGCATTTTCTCGACTGATAGGAAAAATAGAGGTAATTTTAATCTTACTATAAACCTATTTGGCTCTGCAATCCAACGCACTAAGCATACAACATACCTCGGCCTCACCCTTGATGATGAACTGAGATTTTCACAACACCTTGAACAGATCTCTAACAGGGCAGAGAGAGGTAGGAAACTTAATATTGTTGCCAATGCAAAGGCTATTATTTTTTATTTAAATTTTATGGAGTTAATTTCAATAATTTTACACTAAACTATGTTAATATACCCACTATAATGTTAGACTATTGATATATATTTATATATATATATATATATGGGGATGAAATAACGTATGTATAATTTTAAAACAATTGCTTTTATTAATTGGTTTAAATACTGTATTAATTTTTATGGATTTCAATACTAAATGCATGGTTTTCTGTTTTTAATTCTGTCTTAGTGCTGAATTTATTCTTTTATCTATTTTTGCAAAGGCTCTTAGAAACCTAATGAATCCAGAAATTAAGAATTCACCACTCGGAACAAGCAATGGCATGTTTTAGCTCCAAATTTTTTAATTTAAAGAAATTCAAAGATTTTTTTTTAAAGAATGGAACAATATATTATAACTCAGATTTAGATTTTTCTTTAAAATATCTGAGGAAAAAATCCTGGATTTTGTCCATTATTATTTTTTTAAAATTGCTAGCTACTATGATGATAAAATATTTTTTATCTAACTGCTACTAATATTTTATATCTATTTTTTTAAATGTATTTTAAATATTTTTTTCAATTGTTATTTGAAAAAAACTTAATGTTCTTAGAAATCTCTTGTATTTGACATTGATAGCAATATATTCCTAAGTTCCATTTAAAGTCATAGGAATGCTTCTAGCACAAAACATTTAAATGCTTTTAAAACATAACATACAAATGTTTGCATCAAGGGGTTTACTTTCTTCAAATATCATGATCCTGAAGCACTTCAGCAATTTTGTTTCAATTTTATATTTGTATCACACTTATTTATAAATAGGTTTGACTTAATTACATTACATTTTGCACACAAGTGTAGTTTCTTCTAGTTCTTTTCTGTTAAATTCAATGTTTAATCAAATAAGCATTTTTCATTTTTCTTTTAAAGAAATTAACTGTTTACTACCTACAGTAACCAGATCAATACTATTAACTCATAAATTCTATAAATTGTATAGTTTCTTTAATATTGCAATTTTTATATATTATAAACAAAACAAACTAGTATTTCTTCTCAAAAAATTATATTGTAATAATTTTTTATTAAAATATGAATTATTCAGTTTTTAGTAAATAACAAAAATTATAAAAGGTTCCTTTTTTTTAACAGATAATTCTATTAGATTTTGGAGCTTGTAATAGTTATTCATCTCAATTTGTGGACACTTACATGAAAGTCATCAAAGCTGCAGCAGATCAAGACAGGGATAGAGTATTGCAATTTTCTCAAGAATTAGGATTTCTGACTGGATATGAAACAAAGGTAATTTTTTGATGTGTATCTTTTACTAATTCCATTAATTAAATTAAAGCCACCTCTATATTGCAAAATATTATTCTTAACCTTTATATGGTTATTCTCTAAATTGACGAGTAAAACATTTGGGTGAATAATGTCAGAAAACTTAAGTCAAAAATCTAAAGTTTTTACATATTTTTGATGTTAAAGTGACACAAATTATCATTCAAAATTTTTATCATCTTATTAGAGAAATCCTGCTCGTTATTATTAGAGAATCTATCATTTAAAAAAAAAAAAAACTTCAATCATCTGTTAAAAAAATAAAAGTAAGATGGATTTTGTAGATTTTATTTTTTTCGAATTAAGGACATTATAAAATATTTTTTTAATTATTTATTTTTTGTATTTACATAGCATATCTTGTTGCAACACAGCTGTGACCTTAAAAAGTTTTCAGGAAACTTTATTCTACTGTTAAAGAAATAGCCAGGTTTTTTTTTCTTCTCAATTGCATGTGAAATTATTTAAACATGTCCATGTATAAGAGAACATGACCTTCTGATTTTCAGGTGTTTTACAAAAATGCTTTTTATCACTTACAATTCATATTTTTTAAAACTTTGAAGGTGCTTATTTTCCATAGAGTGTTTGTCCTCTTTTCGAAAGATATTTTTTCTGTTGCCTAGCTGAATTGTACCTAGTTTGTAATTTCTTTTGCATTTCCCTATT
This sequence comes from Parasteatoda lunata, assembly GCA_949128135.1. Taxonomy (NCBI): domain Eukaryota; kingdom Metazoa; phylum Arthropoda; class Arachnida; order Araneae; family Theridiidae; genus Parasteatoda; species Parasteatoda lunata. The sequence goes on from OX421972.1 coordinate 34,619,759, forward strand.
TTATTAAGTATTTCGACACTTAATGAAATAGGTTGCTTCAGATTGTATGGCGCTTCTTTATTGTATAGTAATAATCCCATGTCTGTTTATGCAACATTATATTTGCTTTTTCATATTTTAACTATATGATACAGTATGCTCTCGATATCTCAAACTTTGATACCTTGTTATGTCAACAACAACAAAATTCTCTTGGCATTACATACATACCTAATGTTAATTTGAATTCCTATGTTGAAGGGTTTCTTCTCAAAACCTTTTGAGTTTTTGAAATGAATTTTTTCAGAAAAATCACAATGTAAGTTTATTGTAAACCAATTTTTTTTCTATTTTTGTATTTGACTTACAGTCAACTATCATTGCATACATATTTAATAGTAATTATTCTTATGTTTCATGACTCTGCTTTTTAGAGTTATATTTTAGAATATGTTTTTCTACTTTTTAGAACACATTTAGCTCTGAACTTGTTACCTCCAAAAATCGCTATCTCGAAATTTTTTTAGCGTTCCTTCAACTTTGAGACATCAAGAGTATACTGTACTATTGTTTTTAATAATGTCTTTTGTTTGAAGGTAATGGAAGAGGCTCACGTTGATGCAGTCATGATACTGGGAGAAGCGTTTGCTTGTCATAAAGAATTTGATTTTAAACAACAAAATATGACCGAAAGAATACATCATTTAGTACCAATCATGTTGGAACATAGACTCACTCCTCCACCCGATGAGTCTTATTCCCTCCATCGAAAAATGTCTGGAATCTTTCTACTATGCACCAAACTTGGTGCAAAAATAAATTGTGGACTGTTATTTGATGATGTGTACAAGGAGTATCTCTCTAAAAAATAAGGCAAATTCACTTATTGTAAATAGTTTGTAGAAAGCAGTTGAGTTTTATGTGAATAAAATGTTTAGTTTTAAAAATTCTTTTAATTTCTATTTCCTCATTCCAAAATCTACAGTTAAAATTCATAGTAATCAGAATATGCAAAAATCTACTCTTCTGTTGGTCTTTCATCTATCTATTGTATCTAGATTTATATAAATATTAAAATAAAAATTTTATAAACTACTTTTTTAAAGTAGACTAAAACAAAAGACAAAATTGTGTTTTTGTGAGGCTAAATATGAGAAACTAAGGACACATCACTTTATAAAGACTTAAGTGGAGGATTTTCAGTAGTAATAGAGGTTTATTACAAAAGTGACGTGTCCATAGTTTTAGTCTCATAAAAACAAGTTGTCTTTTTTTTTCTTCTTTATCCATGTCAATTTTTAGAATTTGTTTTATTTTATTATTTCCTAATTTTTAGTTATTTGTTTGTTAGTTTGTTCAGGATAAGTTTCAGAATTTTCAATTAGGAATAAAATATTGAAATATTTTGTTTGCACCAGTTGGGAAATAATTGTATAGGAGTTGTAATAAACTACGGAGACAGCTGCTAATGGTGAGCTTAGTTTATTCATTTGATAATCTTTTTTCGCCCTTGATAGTAGGATGAAAATTATATTTTACTGTCAACCTAGGACTAGGATAAAGATTTTGCTATCTTTGTCAAATTCCCTAATCTTGTCATTTAAAACCCAATCCAGAGAATAAAAAATTTCTTGGATGAAGCTTTGGAGTAAACTCATCCAGTAATAATAAGATCGTGTTACATTAAGAAAGCTTAATGGTCAGCTCGAAAGTTTGAGACCTCTAACACAACAGGTTGGATATTGAACTTGTTGAGCCAACCAGTAAGAAACATGCTTTCTGGTAAATCAGTCAGACCAAGGCTTGACCAAAGTCTAAAACACTTATTTATTACATAACACAATTATTATAAAATTATTTTAGCATTAAAATAGTTTGCTGTAGATTATTGTATCTGTACTTTTAGAGATTTGTTTTTTTTTTTTTTTTTAAGTTTTCAAAATGTTTTGAAAATTTATCAAAATTTGCAGGTGCAGTATAACTTTGTGCATGTAACATTTCTTTATTTTAAAATATTTTACCAATGAATTAAAAACAGCTTTGCTTAAGAATGATTACAATTAGTTTATAACATCTTTAAGTATTTAATTATGGTGTGAAGTTTTTGCTTCTCTTCTCTTTAGTAAGTAGTAACTCTTTATATTTTTATTTTACCTGTTCAATCTTTACTATATTTTGTACTTTTAAATATTTAAGCATATTTGTATGTTAAGGAATAATAGAAAACACTTTTGTTTAAAAGAAAGTCCTTTTTATATATTTTTTTCTTTTAATAAGAAGATTACACATTTATGGGAACTACACTGATGGAAAAACTATGTTTAATGTTAACCATATTAAGGGAAATAATAGTCCTATGTCAAGTTACATGCATCAGGTCCAGCTGTTTATTTATAAAGAAAATTTAAACTTTTGAAAAGAAAAAAACAAGAATTTTGTTCAGTACAAAGTTGGCAGATACCATTTCTGAAATTCGAAAATACAGAAAAGTCAAAACTGAATTATTTATTCATTATTTTTACAGATGTTTTATAAAAGTTAAAGAAATCATATTTGAAGGCTGCATTTCATACATATCAATAAGTGTCTTGAATAAGATAATTTCTTTCTCTGCTTTTTCACAAATCTATAAAATTATTAAGAATGTTTCCTTCCCCCTCACATATTGAATCACTAAAAGTGAATATAATATTTGAAAGCAGTAAATAAAAACACATTTTATTCAAAATTACCAGGCTGGAATGAATAAAGAACAGTAGCTATGAATTCAAACACAATAAGTAAAGCTTGAAAAATATCTAGATTCTTTAAGCTCCATCCCTTAAACAAATCTCTATAACTTAAAGATCCATAAGCATAATTCTAGGGTCCTCAACAGCAGATTTAATTTTTATCAGGAATCCAACAGCTTCACGGCCATCAATAAGGCGGTGGTCATATGTCAAGGCAAGGTTCATCATAGGCCGAATTTCAATCTACACAAAGAAACAATATTTAACCCTAGATTAACTAAAATCAATATTAATATGTAGCTAGTCATAGGACCTGTTGTCTTTTCTTTAAAGTCCTTAATTTTATCTTTGTTTAACAATGTTCTTATTGTTTGTCAAACAATAAGAGCATTTTATGGAATTTCTCATAAATTTTTATTAAAATGTAGCTAAGTCATAAAAGTGTTACAGTAACAACCCTACTATGAAAAACTGGCAAAAGTTCCCCCTTTATTTTTTACATGTTTAGCTATGTATGATTAAAAGAAAATTATTCTCCCCCCCCCCAAAAAAAAAACTATTTCTTATTTAACTATGTCCGAAAAAAATTTAAACATTGAATAACATTATTTCAAATTTAGCATTTTTTGTCAAAATAGGGCTTTATAATGATGCCAAACAAAATAAGAATTACTTTTAAAAAATTTTAATGAGTAGCCCTTTTTTATCATTTAAAATGTTAGTTTATAAAAAAGAGTGCATAAATTCCTCTTTATAATTTGTTGTCAGGGGAAATTGTGCAATGAACAGCGAGTTAAAAATATCAAAAATTGGCAAGGTTACATTACAATTAGTGATTTCACTGAATATGAAATATTTGTTTAATCAAAAATTGACTTATTGAACTTAATGAATTGAAGTTTGGCCGTTAAATAACTTATTTTTAAAAATAGTTATATTTTTAAAACAGTATCTTAATAAATGGCAGCATTTTAAGAATAGTAAACTTATTAAATTTAAAGCAAACCTATAACTTGTGAATACACACCAATACTGCCATTTACTTTATTGAACAAACTGGATTCCTAAGTAACTTAATTATTAAATAAGTATTTTTCTCAACACATTCAGAAAGTACAAAATATTTTCAGCTAATATACTCATTAACATAATCTTCAAATATACAAATACTGAATAATATTCAGATATAGTGATTGATGTACTTGAACCAAGACTTCAAAATAATTTAAATATTTTTCCAAAACTCATTTAGTGGAAATTTTAGTTTCTTGACTTGGGGTAAAGTGACTAGGCATTGGTATAGCTAATTTCTCCCATAAGAATTTTTTACGGAACATATATCATTTATCAATTGTTACAAAAGGATGCACATTTTTTATTAAACTAAAATTGTTATTCATTTGTGGCTATTTCTTTAAATACGCAAAACATTTAAATGAAACAAGATAAGTTAATTTGTCAATTAGAAATAAATAAAATCATGCATATATTTTTGCTAATTATGCTTAAAAGGAAGATATATGCTCAGTATTGATAAGCATTAATCACAAATGAAGTACTTTAATTTTAAAAACAGTTATAACAATCAGCGATTATTGATTACCAATAAATGTAAGTATTATGCTGATTCAGTCTAAATTCATTTCATTCAATATTGACTAACTTTTATTAAATATTGATAATGTTTATTACTTTAATACTCAATAATATAAATCATGCATCATAAACTGTTAAGCACAAACTGAGTTCAGAGTAAAAAAAATTTGCTGTTTTTACCAGTAAACAATATAATTTTACAAAAATTAATCAGTTAGAGCAATTTCAAATAAAATATGCCTGAAAATTTCAAACTGCTTGTACCTAATCGAAATCTTCATTAATTTAGAAATTTGAAGTTAATTTTGATTAGTTTTAATAAATTTATAAAAGAACATGATAGAAGTCTAAGTTTCAATGTTCTCAAAAGCATACTAAAAAAGATCATCTTGATTTTAAAAAAATAATGTAACATAACAAGATAAATGAGAGGAAACAATAGAAAAAAAATCAGAAAAAAAGCGAATTTCATTTTGAAAAAGAATCACGTGTCTGAACGTATTTGATTTACCTTTCCATTAATGACAACAGGTCGTTCCTTAATGGCATGCATTCCTAATATTGCAGATTGAGGAGGATTAATTATTGGTGTTCCTGAAAGGGAACCGAAAACACCGCCATTGCTAATAGTGAAAGTTCCTCCATCCATATCTTCAATAGCTAACGTTCCTGTACGTGCCTATGATAAGAAAATAAAATAATATCACAAATTAAAACACTATCTCTAAAAGATATGCGCTAAAAGTTATATAATTTTTTTTACTTTTTCTCCTAAAGCATGAATAGCTTTCTCAATATCAGCATAGTTCATTTTTCCTAAATTTCGAATAACTGGAACAACAAGCCCCTAAAATTACATACATTTTTATATATTTTGTTTTTTAAATCAGTAATTAAAATGTAAGAAATCTGCATAAAACTAATCTACCTTAGGTGTTGCCACAGCCACACTAATATCAATATAATTACGATACACTATAAATTCTTCATCAATAACTGTAAAAAGATAAGAAATTTAATGAGTAACTTAATCTATATAAATGCTTAATGTTCAAACAATTCATTATTAATATAAAAGAGATATGGTTAACTTGTTTAAAAAGTGGAAGACTAAATAATTTAGAAGCATTAAATCTAATTAAGAATTTTAAAGAAATTAAGACATAGATTGATATGATTACTCCTTTTAAAACTTAAGTATGTTTCTATCTACCAAAGTTTTTTCTTTTTTTTGCTCTCATTTTTTAGCAAAAATTGTTTAAAAAAATTTTGAGGTTTGAATTTAATTTAAACAAATTAAAAAACTACAACACACAAAAAATTTTCTTAAAAGTAATACATGCATAGTAAAAATGAAAGAAAAGCTAATTCAGCTGATATTTTAATTTTTAATAACTGCTTCACTTTTATTTATTTATTTATTATTTTTTTTTTGAGACATCAGTTTTTAATTTAATAATTTAACACCATAATTTAGTCATCTTAGACTAGAAGACTACCTATGATTAGCAAATAAGTATAATTGAGCTCCTGTAAATAATTTAACTTATAAATTATTAGTTTTTGACCGGTAAAAATATTTATTGCCACTCTATGAATATATATTTGATATCAAAGAATTGCAATTTGGAAAATTGGGAACACTGACTCAATTTCAAAATAAATAAATGTAAAATTGTTGAAATAGTTTTTTTTTTTTATTTTTAATTTCATTATCAATATTTTTTTAATCAAATTTAGCATTTGCTTTTTTTTTTTTTTTTTTTTTTTTAAGAAATAAAAAAAAAAATTTATCAAAACTGTTTATCACATAAAATAAGAAAGTTTACTATTAAAATCAACTTTGAAACTATGTCATTTTGAGATAAAAATATCTGTCAACCTCAGAAATTGAAAAACTTGAGAATTTTAGTTATTGCAACATAGCATAATAAGCAAATCAATACCGAAGATATAAAAAAAATTCAAGCAACTGTTAAACTATATTTATTTTTAAAAAAATTTCCTCTAAAAATTACAAAAAATAACTAAATTGTTTAAAAATAACTAATTGTTTAAATAGACTGAATGACTAATACAGTCAAATCTCGAACTTGAAGGGAGAGGAGAAAAAATTCGAGATACCGAAAATTCGAATTATCGAAAATCGCATGTTATCGATGGTAGAATAAAGAAAAATGCTCTTTACATACTTTACTTATTATTCCATATTTATTCTAAAAACGCTTTTTACACTTTCATTTAAAAAAAGATTCAATTGTTGTTTGCTTTAGAGATGTGTAAGAAAGTTTGTCTATGACACTTTCTAAGTGGACTATAGATTTAAATGTCTCCTCTGACATATTCGGCTGCCTCTCAATAAATCTCCTTACAGTGTCCACTGCAGAAAGTGCTTGTTTGTTAGTAACATTAGGCGGCAAATCTTCGATTTCCTCATCCTCTTCTTCTGATAGTTCATAAGAAGCTTTCGTTTGAGCAATGATATCATTGTCATCCCACTGACCACACACTGTTACTGCATCATCTACGTTTACAAAGTCATGAAATTCCATGTCATCAAGATTCATGAGTCCGGTCAATCTGTCCCAATCATTTTCGGTGTAGTTTTCAGCAGAATTAACGATATTGATTGTTTGACTACTTTCGTGATCTTTAATGAATCCAGCCTTCTTGAAGCCATTCATTATCGTAGAGGAAGACACATCATTCCATGCCTTGTCAGCCATTCGCATAGCTTGTAGAACACTAACACCGGATGGTAAAACCCCATCTTCCATTTCGGACAACATTTTTTTAACCACTTGATGACGATACTTTACTTTAAAACTTTGGATGATGCCCTGATCAAGTGGTTGAAGTTTTGAGGTAGTGCTTGGGGGGAGAAATTCAATTTTTACGTTTTCCATTTTAGGTATGGTATTGTGGCCCGTACAGTTATCGATGAAAAGCACAATTTTCCGTTTTTCTGTTTTCATTTTCTTATTTAAATTTTTAAGCCAGCTTTCAAAAAGGTTTGATGTCATCCAAGCTTTTCGATTAGTTTCATATTCTAAAGGAAATGATTTTATGCCGGTGAAACATCTTGGTTTTTTCGATTTCCCTATCATCAACGGTTTTAACTTTTCTGTTCCATTCATATTTGCACAAAACAATAAAGTTAAACGCTCTTTACTTCTTTTGCCTCCATGACATGCTTCACCCTTTACATGCATAGTTTTGTCTGGGGTGCATTTAAAAAAAAGTCCAGTTTCATCCGCATTGAAAACGTCTTTTTCGTCGTAATCCTTCACGATCAAGCATATTTTCTTCCTAAATTCTTCACAAACTTCTTCGTCTAGGCAAGCACTTTCACCACACATTTTCAGAAATGTAATGTTGTTACGTTTTTTAAAATTTTCAAACCAGCCATTACTTCCTTTGAAATTTAAGTGGCCTAATTCTTTTGCGAAAGATTCAGCTTTTTCTTTGATTACAAGTCCATCTAGAGGGATGTTTTGACTTCTACATTGTGTAATCCACATCATAAGGCCCTTCTCCATATCGGGAAATTCACAGTTTTTTAACTTCTTTCGCTTGCCTAGGCCATCCTCGAACTTTTCTAAGATAACTGCTTTATTTTTTAAAATTGATGAGAGCGTACTGCTTGGAATTCCAAATTCCTGTGCAATTTCCTTTTTCTTTTTAAAATTTTTTTCAACTTCATCAATGATTTTCTTCTTTATTTCTATGGAAAGCGTGTTTAATTTTCGTTTGCTAGCCATTTTAAACAAATGACTCGCCAAAGATCCAACATCTAAGTGCTCTAATTTTTTAATAACCAAGAAAGGAAACTTTTTAGGAGGTCCCTTGGTCTAACAAAACAGGCATGCATTCACAGGTATCTTTCACCCCTTGTTACAATGATAAGAAATTTTACAGTGTTCTTGGAAGCCACCCACCCTTTTGATTCTTGTTCATGGGGTCATTTCTGGTTTTCTTGAGACCACCCCCCGAGAAATAACCTTGCAGAATAACAGGACAAAGAGAGCATAGATGGTCATTGAATTGCAATGACAACTGACTGAAAAGAGATAAGGAAACAATAAAGCAAGAATTTCTACTTGTGGGGTTAAGAGAAGTGATTTCAATGTGTTACTGTTGTCTTTATGTCCATTTTTTTTTTAAAAAAGTTTATCATTATGAGAATTGATCTTCTATTCTTAAAATGTTTGATTTTTTTTAGAATATTTTTTTTATTTTCAGAAAAAAAATCTATACTATTTATGGAAAAAAAATTCAAGTTATCGAGGGAATAGAAAAAAAAAATTCGTGAAATCAAGTTTTTCTTAACATTGAGTGTATAGGAAATTTGGAGGGAATTTTTTTTTCTTCAAGATATCGAAAAATTCGTGAAATCGAGGTTCGAGTTAGCGAGGTTCGACTGTATATAGCATTTGTTATGTGCGCCACATAAAAAAAAATTTCTAGCGTGTTCTCGTTTGCAGTCCCAGTCAACAAAATTTCCAAAGTTTGTTTTAACTAAGAAGAACAAAAGTTATTTCTGGATATTTTTTACATGGCTGAATATTCTCTCGTAGATTAAGTGCTCCACAGTAAGAAGTAGTTTATGCCATTAGTTAAACTTGGCCAACACACTGTTAGCATTACTTTTCCTGGATATTGACTTGGCACCTTTTTATTCTATCAAAAGAATGAAAAAAATTTGAATTATCTTTGCTTTCTAAAACATAAAACTGAGTAACTAGAATGTCTAGAAATAAGATGTCACATTTTCCTAAAACTATTACAAATAACGTAAAATTACCAACAAAAAACTCAGTGTTTGAAAAGTAGCGATTGAGATAATACTCTTATTAGGTATTTTAGCATTAATTAAGATACTGCTCTTAAAAAAGAAATTATTCATGCTTTTTAAAAAGTTATACTTTTTTTGGTTTATATGATATTACGAAATATTAAAAAAAAAAGGTTTTAAAAAGGAATTATGATAAGCTAAATACACTCAAACTACTAAATTGCTGATTTGGAGGCAAGTGTTTTGAGGACTGTATGCAAAGTGTGCTTATTCAAACACTTATTAGGAAAAACGCCTGAGTAAATACATTGATGGCTTGAAAGTTGGAAATAAGACACAAAAGCCTGAGATTTGGTAAGTCTGCAGCTTATTTAAAATAAATAAAGTACAACTTGAACTTTTACCTGCATTAACAACAGGTTGATCTTGCAAAGCATACGCAGCTGCCTTCACAAAAGCTGACATGAAACCCAGTTTAATATTATGCTTCTTAAGAAAAGCATCTTTATGCTTATTTCTCATTTCAATGACATTTCTGAAAAATAGATGAGACCAATCTATAGAAATTGTTTTTAAAAAATGTTAATAATGTGTAATTAAATTATCAATGAAATACAAAACTGAGCCTTACAGTACTGTCAGATTATCATTTTAATGAAGCCCCCAATGTTTTTATTAATTTTCATTAATATTAAAAAAAATAATAATAATTGCAAACATAACCAAAATGTATATTAATTCTTTCTTAAGAACTGATACCATGACTACAGAAAAAATAATAATCAAATAAAGAGTTTTAGTATACAAAAAATTTTCACTATAAAAAAACTATTACCCAGATTACAATAGATGATAGATTGTATAACATGACAAATTAAATGAAACAAAAAATGGATTTTAATAAAGTTATTTTAAATAACTCAAACTTTTGACCAAAAATAACTAGAAATTCTGCATGTTGATTACTATGAAATTTACAGCAATGAACAATGAAGTTTACATTTGTTAAGTGACTTTAATCCAACAGAAACCAAATTAAAGAAGAGATAAATTACTATCTAGCTAAACATTTTTAAGTGCCACGTCGAAATTCTTTTTATATTTTCACAAAATTCCTATATATTATGTACAGATATACAGTAGTACCTTGGTTTTACGCTATCCATTTCGTACATTATAGCACTTCCTACAAGATTTTCTACTGGTCTCTGAGAATTGCCTAAGCCGATAATGTTAAATTATCCCGGATTTTATGTTACCTTTTTTTTTAAAAAAAAAATCTGTTTTAAAAGTTTTTCTAACAAATCATAATAATTTTTTTTTTCTACAAAGCTGCATAAACTTTTTTTTTTATTTTAGTTATTGAAGTTATTTGTCATTTTTTCTATTCTATCTTACTGTCCTTTTGTCTGTTAGAGGGGATTTCCTCCTTGAGTTAAAATCAGAAAGGTGGCAGAATGGACAAAACTCAGGTAGGGTAGTTAAAGGAAGTATGGGAGCTTAAATTGTGAAATATGCAAGTGGAATTTTTTCCCAGTTAACTTCAACCTTTGAATCTTGGAATAATCCAATCCTTTAAAGAACGTTACATTAAACAACTGATTAAAGTAATAATTTTTTTTTTCTTGGTTTTTGGTAACTTGCAAAACGTTTCAAAAGCAAAAATAAATGTTCTTTAAGTTCGTAAAAGAATATTGGAAGATATACCAACAACTGATCAAGAGTTTCAGAGCATAAAAACTCAGAAACAAAATTTATTTGTAAATGTAAACCAAAGCTATTTACAAGCAATTGTAAATATTCAGAGTGATGTTGTTGAAATTGTATCTAAAAACAAGTAAAGATTACAAATTTATTTCTAAGTCATCTTGTAAGTGTCAATTTTTAAAAAATATGGATATATTTTTCCTCCTGATTTTACGTTTCCCTGCTTCATGCATTTTTTTAAAACTACTTGTTTGACAGAAAACGTAAAACTGAGGTTCTACTGTGTATATATATATACCCTAGCAGCAATTTTACCTTGGGCCCCAGTTGGGTTCAAAACTGGCTCTATATAGGTCCTATAAGAACATGAACTGAGAAACCAATATTGGGATGTCTATATTTTTTAATATTAGTCATAGAATGGCTTTTAATATTGGGCAATAATAATTATATATAGGGCCAATATTGGTAAAATAGTGGCTGTAAAATATCAGGTGAAATAGACAATTTATAGCGCATATTGGCTGAATAATGGTCATAAAATATTAGGTTAAACTAACAATTCTATACAGGGCCGATATCAGAAAAATTGCCGCTCAGTGAGTGCCCAAGCTGAGGTATATATAGAGAGAGAGACTTAAAAATAATAGTAACAAAAATCAGCAAGTTTTTTGCACTTGAAATAAAAAAGAAGTGTTGTTTAAAATCAGAATGAGCTTGCAATCTCAGGTAATATTACTTAAATATTTGCAGTTTCGTATGGAACCAATTTAAAGTTTTTGTGATAATTTAGGTATTCATTTATATTCATAAAATATTGTTGATTGAGAGAAATCGTATTTAGTATTAAAAATTTCTGAACTACTACAATTACTCAGAAGCCTTTTTATTACCTCAATGAAAAAGTTGGTATTTACTTAATAGTAGAAAGTATACTAAATATGATGTTTATTTGTTGATTTTTTTTTTTTCCTTTTGAAACAACAATTGTACATTATTGTAATTATTCTTAAAAGAAAATTGTAGACAATATTTACTGAAAGCTCAAAGGTTTAAAGATTATTGTAACTACTAAAAAAAACTAGTCATCATTATAAAAAATTGTTATAAAAGTCAATTTTGTAATGCTTACGACATATCAACTTCATTAAATGTTGTTAACATAGCATATGTATTCTGAGCTTCTTTCAATCTTTGAGCTATGCGTTGTCGCATTCTATTCAATTTCACCTATGATAGAAATATATTAAGTTTTAAATTACTCAGATAAAAAAATTTAATTAGCTAAAAGTATTATAAAAAATTTGCAATTACAGTCGATCGCTAATTATCCTGTACAATTTGATTAAAACTAAGACCGATCTGGTTTAAAAAACAAATCTTTAAATTATTGGAAAACTTTAAAAAACAACTATAGCAATGTTTTGTAGATAATTTTAGGTAACTTCCTTGACAGTGTTTTTTTAAGCTTTTTCTCCAAGGGAAAAAAGCTTCTATTTGTCAAGTGCCTTACTTCAGACAAAGCTATAATTACTATTGCCCTTTAGAGCAGTCTAATAAGTTAAATTTTTCAAAAATTAAAAATTAGATCTCAAACACTTTTCACAAAACTGTGCCTTTTCTTCATACTGACAATTTACACCATTTTCAAAATTAGAAAAGAAGGAGATGGCTAAAGATTGACTAAATTTGACATAACAGTCATGAATAACTGTTGCATACTCTCAAAAACAGTTATAAAAATATACTATTCACACACGCACAAAAAGGCACTTTTTAGTTAACTGGGTACAAGGAAATTCAACTATTTTTTCCCTTAATATTTTTTTTTATCCAATTTTTATGCATTAAAAAAAAATTGGTGGACGACAACATCTTCGGTGATTTTTTACTTAAACCCAGCTTACCGAAAAGAACCACAGAACATTATTTCATATGACAACATATACTTAAAAAAACAGACTGACAAAATTAAACAAATAATTATTAAACTACATCTTAAAAATTCGTTTTTTTTTTTTTTTTTTCCATTGATATTTATTTGACATTGTCTTTTTTTGCCAAACACTGATACAAAATTTTAAAAAAAAACATTCAAATATTCAATACAGTTGATTGGGTCATAGTCACTCTGAAACACTATGCTTTTATCATTTTCACCTTTGTTTTCAGCATTTGAACAACTTAAATTTTTTGATTTAATGACAGCACAACATTTTTGCACTTCAGAATGCATTTAATTAATAGCTTTAGAAATAACAGCAATTTTTAAAAATTAGATAAACCAGACTTGAACTTTTTTTATAAACTACCACAACTCAGGAAATCAAAGAACTGAAATTTGAAACGGTATTAAACTGCACAAAGAGTGGTCAAAACTGAAATCTCAAAAAATTGTTTGAAAATCAAGCCTTAAAGGCCACATTTACTAATTAACATATTTTAAAATAAGTAAATTTGGAAGAAAAACAATAAATGAATTTGGATTACCTTTGTTTCTGTTCTTGATCCCGTAATAGTAGATTCAGCTTGACCAGGAGGTAAAGGCATAGGGATAACAGGTATTTTTATGGATGATACTGGTTTGGATGATAAAGGAGCAGTTGGTTTTGGTGGAATTGGTGGTGGTGTTGTAGGAGGAGGAGAGCTTACATCAGGCGGAGGGGTTTGTGAGGGAGCAGTTTGAGTTTCAGAAGGTGGGGAGGCTGGTTTTTCAGATACTTCTGCTTTTGGAGCACTTGCCTCAGCTGTAAGTAAAGACAAGATGAAAGTTTAAAATTTAATTAAAAAAACTTTTAAAAAAATGAAGGAAAAAAATATATTTTTCTGAGCTGACATTTAAGAATTAAGTTCAAAACAGACCAAAATAAACACCAAGTAAGCTATTTCAAAAGATATTACCTCTCATATTTTAACAGGGGTGATTGTGAGCCCAAGTCAAAATTCCTGAAAATTTCTTGAGTAAAAAAAAAAAAAAAAAAAAATTAATTAGCAAAAATTTGAAAACAAATTTAAACAAGGTTTTTTCCTTTTTCTCAAAATTTGTTAGTTTACTTAAAATATATTTAAAATTTTACACATACCTATGATGACCTGGAGAAGTAATTAAAATTTACAAATATGTCTTTCTTTCTTGAGTTTATGATTATACTAACTATTTACAGATAAAAAATGAAAATTAATCTTGAATATAAAGTATCTCTGGCTCTCCCTTACATACAAATAAAATAAACTGTGGTTTTAAGTTCCACCTTTGAAAATTTGATTTCCGGAAACTTCTGTGATAAATGATTTTTTTTTTAAACGTCTGAACCTTCGATCTCCAGAAACTTCAGGATCACAGATAGCGAAAAATCCGGAAATCAGGATTTTTTCCACAGCACAATCAGCCCTGTTTCAATCAATAATTTCATCACAAAACAATTCAAACTTTAATGCTTTAAAGCTAAGGTTATTAAATAATGAGAAAAACAGATAACTATACCTCCAACCCTAACCTTGCAAACTACTAAGCCAGGAGTAACAGTAGCTCCATCTTCAACAAGCAATTCTTCAATAACTCCAGCTACCGTGGCTGATACAGGAATATTTGTCTGAAAGAAAGTATACATTTTTATACATGAAAGAATATGATTACAAACTAAATCATTGAGAATAAGAATCCACTTTAATTTTATAATAAAAATAACTTAAGCATAAATAAACAACATGTTGAAACGCTCACTTCCTGATATCAGAGTAAAAAGGGGTGCAGATATAGTGTCTGATCACTACCTTGTACTCGCTGATGTTAAGTTAAAACTTTCAAGCTGCAAGGAGAGAAAGAAAAAGAAACGATAACGCTATAATCTATCAAAACTGACAGACACAAATGTAAAAGATACCATGAAAATTGAACTGAAAAACAAATTCGCTGTGCTTCGAGATTCCGCAATGGAAGATAAAGAGCAGATGGGAACATAACTGAACCACCTGCATCGTAAATTTTAATAAAACAGGGAAAACAACCCAAGAAAGCCAATAAGAAATGGATTTCAGCAGGCACACTATCTCATAGAAGAACGAAAGAAAATTTGTAACATAATCAACAGCACTAACTCTGAAAGACTTCTTAAAAAATATAAGATGAAATATCATCTTGCAGACAAAGAAGTAAAAAAGCAGGGTGAAAAATGATAGTGGGTAAAAAAGATGGGTTTGGATGGTCAAGCTTGAGCTTGGCTAAGGAGGATGCTTTGGACCGCAAGCAATAGAGGATGAGACTTAAAGTCTTAAGCGCTAAACTGCCACAAAAGGAATTTTGATAATGATAATAAGCATAAAAATTTTGAAATCAAATAGTTTTCCAAAATTTATTTTACCTGTTTCATAATTGAAACTGATTTGGTGTAGTAAATATTGTTCACTTTAGAAATTATATTTTTTAAAAAATTACACAAGAACACACAATTTAAAAAAATCAAATGTATGATTACTTGATAAGTGAAAAAGAACCTTACAATAAAACTTTACTGTTACTGTACTCTTATAAAAATAACAATAATCTGAATTTAAATTTGTATGGTTATTAACTTTACACTACAGCTACATAGTGAGCTATGTACAATGTGTATAATTTATCTTATATGATGATCCAAGGACAATACTGACTTTTACACACGCTACATTAACACAATTTTGATTGGAAATCAGATAGTAGTTGTAATAACCAGGCCTTAGCATTACACTCTTCAACTGCTCAACTGTGCATGAATATTTATTATTTCTTTTTTTTTTTTTCTTTTTTTTTTCTTTTTATTTTTTTTTCTTTTTTTTTTTTTTTTTGAGGGGAGGAGACCTTAAAATGGCCAGAGACATTACACTGGAGTAGATTTGAAATGAGTCACACAATCTGAGAAAGGGCAGTCCAATCAGACACCCACAGCAGGAAATCAAACCTAGCAGCAATAGACGAAAATTAAACCCATTATACCGATTGAGCAGATAATTTAAGATTACACACAATAAATTGAACGTAATTATGAACTCAACAAAAATGCTTTGTACGAAAACATGCAACTAAAAATAATTGATTAAGTACATTGCATAGGATATGAAGTTTTTAACTAAAAATGATAATTTATAATTATACTTTATCTGTTTCCACTTGACCGATCTCTTCATCTTCTACAACTGAGTCTCCAACAGCTTTAATAATAAAAGGAGAGTTTATTTATCTATCGAAACAATTTGAATGGCTTAAAAATATGAATAAATTGTTTTAATTTAAAAATTCAAGCATGACATTTTTCAGTTCTGAAGAGAGAAAAAATAGCTTTCATAAATTTCAATACATTATGACTTTTTCTTAATGTCATAATTAATAAAAATGAACATCTATCCAATATAAAAAATTTAGGAGTAAACAACTTTTTTAAAAATACCAATCAAGATAGTTAAACACTTAATTTACACTCTCTT
This sequence comes from Parasteatoda lunata, assembly GCA_949128135.1. Taxonomy (NCBI): domain Eukaryota; kingdom Metazoa; phylum Arthropoda; class Arachnida; order Araneae; family Theridiidae; genus Parasteatoda; species Parasteatoda lunata. Next base: position 34,636,028 of record OX421972.1, read on the forward strand.
ATAACTATAAAAATATATTTCAGATGAAACAAATTAAGTAAATTCATGTGACTATGCTCATAAAAATTAAAATGAAAAGTTTTTTTTAAAATAAAGTTATTTGCCACCTTGATTAAAGACGCAGAAAAATTTAAACACTTAATAATTCCCTAGAGCACCATTTTTCTGTTCAAAATATTTGCAACAGACTAGTACACTTTCAGTTTAAAAACACTGTTAAACAAATATAGTAAGATAATCCCAAAATAAAATCAGGAATGATATTGATCTTAATATCTCAAAATTAAGTACACTGATAATGAAACAAATTATTAACAGCATTACATGCATTTTCACTGCATTTAGAAATCATATCAAAATAAAGTCAAATGTTTAGATTATTTATATCATGGAATATTAGCTATATTAACTATTTCTCTCCTTCTTAGCTATATTAGTAAATGATGTTATACACCTGAATTTGAATCACTAAGTTATCTTCTTTTTTAGTGATTATACTACTAGTATAATTAAGAGAAACAAACACTAAAGAAAGCTATTTTTATGTTGAAGTATTAAATAAATTAGAAAAATGTATAGCACAGTATGCAATGGCTAGGACACCTTGAGAGAATGGAGGAAAACAGAGGCACTAAGAAGATATTCAAGGGGCAGTGCTAGGGCCAAAGGAAAAGAGGAAGGCCGGTCAAAAGATGGTGCCGGTCAAAAGATGGTTTGACGAGGTGGAAAAAGACCTCAAGACTCTAAAAGTCCGAAACTGGAAACAAAGAGCTAGAGAAGGGCGACTTTGGAGGAAAATTGTTAGTGAGGCAATGGTCCAACATGGACTGTAATGCCAGGGAGTTAGTTAGTTTATAACACAGTATGAGTAAATTTTCATTCTGTGTTTTAATTATAATAATCGGTGCCTGTTACAGTACTGAAATGATTGTCTATCACTGTTAACTGCGCCATTTGTACTCTTATGCATCGTGTATATTACATTTTATCAGACATATAATTATACATTTTCTAAATACAGAACATTAAGAGTTATTAAATTTTGATTCAAACCTTGGAGTCAATTTAAAAAACAGTTGAGTTTTGTTGTTGTTGAAATACTCTGATAAGGTCCATTATCAGTCTTTAAACTCGGTCTTAAGTTATAAAGCTACACCTTAATATATTATATGTTTATTTGTATATTTGCATGCATATATTATATGTATATTTGATAGCAAAACTAATTCAAGTAAATTTGTGTGATTTTTAAGCTTTTTTCTTTAGAGAAATGTAATGAACACATAATAAGTTATTTCTAATCAATATTTTAAAAATTTATTCCTGCACGTAGATACAAATTTCATAATGCACAATTGAACTGGAACTTAATGGTATGGGAATGATAAAAATAAAATAGTGAGTGCAAATTCAAACGATCATTTTAATTTAAACCAAACAAAAATTTTACATTAAGTGCATAAAATAATTTTCGTGAAATAAGTTTATATAACAGTGTGGCAACTCAAACCACGAACAAAACATGTCTTTATCCCTAGAAAAGGAAAGTTAAAAATGCATCTTCCCTAACCAACAGAGAAATCAAGCAGATTGAAAATAGACATGGCAGGATAAACAGCATCAGGTTGAATGAATAAAAATCTGATTTGCATAGATAACGGCAACTAATAAATAATTCATTAGTTAGTTTTTTTTTTTCTTCATTAAGCTAAAAATATTTATTATATACTCTATATTAAGATTATTAATTTCACAATGAATTTTACTAAATAGCATTAAAAACCACAAAACAAATATATAAATATAAATTAAGAAATTCATCCTTTCCCTTTCATCATCTTAATAAAACCTTTAAGTTTTGTGTAAAAAATTTAATAATGCTTCTGTGTTTAATATTGTTCCTTAAAATCAAAATTTAGCTCTTATCCATTCTTAATAGATACTCACAAAAAAAATAATAAAAGATTCAGATATTAAGTCACGTAACATTCAACAATGCTTGATCTTCAGACAAATACCACACAAAAAGAATTCATAAAGTTAAATAAAACATTTGTAAAAATATCAAAAGAAATGAAGTAAGAAAAAATTTACCTTTACTCCAATTTATGTCTCCTTCACTTATAGATTCAGGAAATGCAGGTACTTTAATTTCTCTAACTTCATTTCCTAAAAAATAATTTTAACATTAAAGAATGAAAGAACTTATCTTAAAAATATATAACTTCTGTGTTTAAAACATAAACAAACTTACTTAAATTAGATGATGTGTGGATATAACATTTTCCAGGATTCATTTGAGATAAGTACAATGTGGAAACATATCTTGACCTTAAAAAGATATAGAATTAATTTCAGCTTATTGAAAATTAGTCCAGTTTAGTCAAAAACACCTGGATGTTAAATAACAATTAAACATTTATTTTACTGTATTGATCTGTTGAATAATCATTAAATTTCAATAATATAAATTGAATATTTGATAAATAATAAAAGAATATTTTACATGATAATCATTTAACAAGGTAGATAAAGCCAAATTCTTTTAAATTTTTTATATAACTGACTGACAGGATAATCACGGAAGTGGGGGAGAAAAAGAGCTAAAAATTGCATCACCAAACAAAAACCATATTTTATCATACATATTGGAGATAGAAAACTAGATTGTCTAGGCTAATATTATAAAAGAAGGCAGGTAATAATTCAAATTGAACATCTACATTTTACTGATTCCTTAAAATACTGATAAAGCATTCCCTCAAATTTCGATTATAAATAAAGATTTATATTTAAAATTATTTTTTTTTAATCTAATTATTATTTTATTAAATAAAGATTATCCGAGACTGTGGATAAAAAAAAATATATATAAGTTGAAATTAAAATGGGAAAGTAAAAGCCAAAGTGCACAACAGGACATTTTAATAATACATAGTAATTAAAATGACTAATACCTATTAGATTTTAATCACTGATGGTAACAAAATTCTTTAATCTTCTGAAAGTTAGTCCTGGCTTTTTCTTAACTTTAATATGCACGCTTACTAGCATCAAAAAACTGATTTAGCCATGTTATTAAATGGAAAAATAATGAGTTGCAGAAAAATTCCTGTACAATTTTACCCAGGGGCTTAAAGCTCAGAGGGTTAAATGAACAGTTACATGAGAACATTCATATTTTTCATTTATTATACATTAAAAATGTTGTGAAGGCATGCAAAGAGCTAAGTTTGTTGACTAACATACACGGCAGGGCATGTAAAAACTTTGAGACTTTTGAACCCTAATGCATACTCATTAGTACAAAATAGGAATGATAAATTTAGATTTCAGATACATTTACTTTATTTTAATTTTATAATTTAAAATGGTTATTCACCATTAATTTTATGAGGGACTCAAGATTATAGAGTGAAACTTAAATATCCAGACCCTTAAAATCCATAAACATCTGAAAAGAACCACCAAAAGCATCAAGAAATTTTTTTGACGAATGACAATTCGTCAAAAAAATGAAGTCGTATTTTAACCTGCAGTTTTCTCCGCACAGCAAAACCGGTTTTCCCACGCTATTAGATAGAAAAGTGGTGTATTGGGGAGAAACATTTTCCCAATTTTGCCCATTTGCTAAACCGCCAGTGGGTTAAAAATCATGTAGAAAAAACACAAAATTACTGCAAAAAAAAAAACTAGCAAAAAATTTTTTTTCAAGAAATTTTTTTCAAGAATGACAAGAAAAAAATTTACTCTACCAACTTTAAATAAGAGACAAGGTGAGAAAATTCAGAAACTGTAATAAAAAAAAAATTATTTTAAAAATCATGTATAAATCCACAGTAATAACAGCTGATTGTCACGAATTGGCAATCTACAATGAACAATTCATGAAATGAGCCGGTTGAAAAGCTATTATTGAAATTTGAGTATCATAACACTATTGTACTAATAGAAAATTTGGAATTTTAAAAATAAAAAAATAAAAACATAGGAAGCAGTGTCTAAAAAATGAACAATAAAACTTGAAGTTATGATGAAACCATCACAAACTGAGCATCATGTTGAAAATTAATTACTCAAGTATGCAATTTTAAATTCATGTATTGTGATTAAAAAACTCGTCATTTTAAAGTATGAGGAAATCCATAAAAATAACTGATGGAAAAACAATCAAAAAGTCAAACAAATTTATGATGAAGTCAGACATGCCAAAAGAGATTACTTAAATACATGATTCGAAATTCTGAGTGCTGTAATAATATTCTATTTAAAATATCAAGATTATAAAAATCGTGAAGAAATGAATAATGATAACCATCTAAAAACAGAAAGACACTACTGCAAGAATTTTTTATTTAATCACTGGAAATCAAGAGCATAAGAAAAAAATTAACTTAGTAGAGCAGCTTGTACTTTGTTGAATAAACATAATGAAATATCAAGATATCAACCCACTGACGGTTCTGCACGTAAAAAGTCGTATTTTAACCTGCAGTTTTCTCCGCACAGCAAAACCGGTTTTCCCACGCTATTAGATAGAAAAGTGGTGTATTGGGGAGAAACATTTTCCTAATTTCGCCCATTTGCTAAACCGCCAGTGGGTTAAAAATCATGTAGAAAAAACACAAAATTACTGCAAAAAAAAAACTAGCAAAAAAAAAAATGCATATATGCCGAAATTTAATTAAATTTTTTTTAATAGTTTAGACACCATAACTTCATCTCTATATAGGTTATAATAAAATATTTTAAATCTAATATTTTCTACGATCCAGACTTCCAAGTCCTCTCCAGTAGTCTGGAGCTTAGAATTACACTATTAAGTGAGTTTTATATTTTTTTCCCAAATACTTCAAGGTTTCAAATTGAAATAAAAATATAAAAAACTTAAAACATAGATTTAACTATTAAATTATCTATTAAAATATTAGTGATAAAAAAAAAACAAATGACGGATAAATATTGGAAAATGATGGATAAATGATATATAAAATGTTTTGAATGCTAAATAATACATTAGAAGTGAACTACAATACTCCAGTTGCGAATTTATGTATGCTGCATTGCATTACATACAATATAAAATATTACCAACTGACAATTTTTCTCATAAAATTTATGAATCTGAGAGTATGTTTCGTGAATAATTCTAAAATAATAGCAGTATTTTTAAATTCACAGAAAAGTATATACTTTTTGGGCTTTCAGAATGAATCTGCATAAGTTTCAGTAATGTTAAAATCTTTATAATGAAACTATACTTAAAATTAGTATTCAAAATCATAGGTGATCCCTTTGTCCAAATTTATCAAAACATGACCCTAATCATCACAAAATAGTTCATCACACAGTGGTTCACAAAGCTGTTGAAGTGATCAATGTCAAGGATAGAATGCAATAGAAACACATGAACAAAAAAAGTTAAAATTTATTTTTTAAGAAGTTAAATTTTTAAATTTTGAGGGACTTGAAATCTTTAACAAAGAAAATTTGAAAACTAAAAGAAATATCAATGAAATCAACTTTATTATTTTCTTGTCATTGACATTTATTTATTTATTTTAGTTTTACTATTTCTATTCAGCAGCTTTATAACTTTACTTTGTAAAAATTAAAGATAATTAGCTATATTAAACAAGTTTTATTTAAAATTTTAAAAAAACATAGTTTTTAATCTGTTAGAAATGTTTTAAATGAGCATTTAAGTGAGCTAGTTACATTACCCATGAATCTCTGAGTTTTCAGATTTACTGGTTTAAGAGGAATGTACTTTTTTTCCCTTCAAGGATTTTGAAGCCTGCATAAAATTAATATAAATAAGGTTAAATTAAAAAAAATAATCTGATTTTAAAGAATTATGAAGAAAAAAAACCAGCCAAAATAAACAGAAAAAATATATGCATACATTTTAAATATTTTTTTATTGAATGAAAAATAATTCCCTAAAATACCTATTTATTCATCCAAACTTGAATATAAGTCAGAGATATCATTAAATTTTGAGAAAAAAAAAAGAAAAAAAACTAAAATTATAAGAAGTATATACTTATTAATTACAAAGAATAATTGAATTATGCTATTAAAGCTTACTTTTGATTAAAAGAGAAACCATTTCTTGCAGCAGGTTTAGGCCCTATAAAAAATCAAATATAAATTAAATAGAAGTTAAAAAACAAAAAATCATACTATTTATAACACAAAGTATAATATTAAAAATTTTTATTAATAAACTGCTTATTTAGATTATCTGTATTAGTAGTGAAAATTTAGTGGTCCAATAGAATCACCTGGGTATTCATTATTTAATAGTCCAAAAAATTTATATGGTAGACAAACTTAAGAAAAATTTAACTTTACAATTAGGGTGACCTGGGGTAATTCCTGATCAAAAAATGCAAACATCTATTATGTGAAAAAACTATTCAAGATAGAATTTTAATATTTACTGGAAGTTTGAGGGTTTATGAGATGAGTCCTATGCTATCTTTTTTTTTGTTTGAAAATCTAATTTGAATTTAAAAGATTTTAAATTTTTATTGATCAGGAATTACCCCTTCTCTTGCTCACTTCTGGGGTAATTCCTGATCACTTCTGGGGCAATTACTGATCACCAGTTTTTATAGTAAAGAGGCTGTTTAAAAATAATTAAACAATGGTAATTAACAAATATGACATGAAGATCAAACAAATAAACTAAAGATATGTTTAAGCAGCTAATAAAACGATTTATTTAAAAGCAAGAATAAAGATTAACACTTTAAATTTTCCAAAAATCTTTGCATTGTGCCATACGTTTTAGGCAAGCAGCCAACTTATTCTCATGTTCTGCTGGAATATAAGAAATCTAAATCTAAATGCATGATTTAAATATTACTTGTAAATTTCTGTAGAAAAGTAAACTTGATTTTTACTTTTCAAAGGAAAAATCTTTCTACAAGAACTCTAACGTTCTGCGACAATATCGCCATGTCATTGTGATTCTGCAATGGGGATATTTAATATTAAATAACAATTAAGAACTCAATTTATAGTTTCTAAAGCCATTAAAATATAAAATTTTTCATTAGTTAAAGTTCTAATAAATAAAGTGTCAAAATTAAATGAAAATATCACTTAATTTGAAATGTAAAAGTATAGACTATAACACAAATTTTGTCTTCAGATTAAGTTACAAATTACTACTTCAGATTTACAAGAAGTCTTAAATTCTGCATATTACATAAAAATAACAAGTGATATCTTTTTTAACTCCAAATCTAATTTATAAACAAATATTCCAACCCTTATTCATAATCTGAATAATTAGAATATACACTACATTTACTTTTAGAAAAAGTAAACAATTTCATAAAAAATTAATAGAATAAGAATTCTATACATTTCTTATTTAAAATAACGTTTCAATAAGAAAACAATTTGTTTCCATGAAAAATAAATAAATAAACAACATAACAATTCAAAAGAAAGTTAATGTTATGCAAAATAAAAATATATATTTACCAGTTGCACAAATATATGTCCGATGCGATTTGTTCTACAAAAAAGAAAAGATATAGAATAAACGTAGAGATAAATTTTAAACTATCATATAAAATATTGCACACATATAAGAAAAAAAATTAAGCATTGATAGTCACTTTATTTCTCAAAATTTTACTTTTTAAATTAGACTTTCATACCAACACTTGAATAAATTAAATTCTTTAAAAATATGCCATGATAATTTTTTAACAAGTACAGAAAAATAAAGGTATGGTAATTTACCTTGTTTAAAACTCTGGTTAAGTACGATTGTTTAATGTTTTTAATATTTTTTGCTAAATATCTAGAAGTACATAAACACAAACCAGCCATGTTCAAGACTACTCTCTGTTCTCTCCCGGTTGCCGTTATTCCATCCATTTCCGGTTCCGGATTGTAAATTTTCACCTTCAGAAAACGTTTTGAGGTCGCAAAAAAGTAGTATGCTACTTAGCTCTTTAATAAAAAAATTACCTTGGTTTTTCATCTCTCGCAGATGCAAGAAACAGCGAAATAGTGCAAAGCAAAATGTATTTATAATAAATATTCATAAAATTAAGTTATTGTCGTATGACTAGTTTTTACTACCCATAATGTCCAAGAGTCTAACTGTATAAGTTTCAGGCACTTGGATAAACCATTCCAAGTCGAAGGAGAACACAGAATTCTGTGCCCAGAAACCTTACTGTAAGAGTTTTTTTTTTTTTTTTTTCGAATAAATCCCATTACGGCATCATTTCGATTTGGAAATGGGTGACAATCAATAATTCCGATTATCGGCATACCTTGATCCATCTCAATTACGTCTAATTCACGTAAACCGAATACACAGTTTGGGAGTTCCATCAAAGGGTCCACGTAGTGATTGATTCTCCTCTTTTAAAAACCACATTACAAAATAACTTCAACAGGCATTTCGGCTCATAGCTCGAAATGTGATACTGACTCTCTGCAATCACTTTTTATATTAGTTGATCAGGATGTCATCAAGGACAGGGGCTATAAAACGGGAAGCCATTCCTTAATCAGTCTGAAATGGCATGCATTTTCCCCTACTAAAATTTAAGGTATTTTTTAGGTCATGTTGAGGTTATTTTGAGGTATATTCTAAGTAGGTAGGAAAATAACCACAAAACTTACACATATACATAAAGGTTGTAACTGAGGTGTACGAGATTGTTTTGCATACACTTCAAACCAACCAGGCTAATGAGGTGATTTTTCAAGGAATACGTGTTGTTTTTTTGACACTAAAAACAAAAAAGGTATTTAAAAAATTTTACCTCATTTCAACTAAAGAGAGTGAGGTATTTATTGAGGTGTATGAAGTCATTTTATTTGTACCTAAGCTTATTTTGAGGTTGTTTTAAATTCACTTTATATCAACCAGACTGATGAGGTGATTTCTGACACTTCTAACAAAGGAAGTATTTATGAGGTATAAAAATATTTACCTTATTTCAATTAAAGGGAATCAGGTATTTATACAGGTGTATGAAAGGAAGTGATTTTTAAGGTAAAAAGGTTGTTTTTCTGACACTTTTAACAACAGAGGTATTTGTGAGGTATAAAAAAATTTACTTTATTCAAATTGATGAGTCAGGTAATTATTGAGGTTTAGAAGTCATTGTATTTATGTCTAGGCTTATTTTGAGGTTGTTTAAAGTACACTTCATATAAACTAGCTCACTTCTCTGAGTTCCGTGCGAGGCGGCGAATGGCGTGGTGTGGTGATAATCGAAAGTCTAAGCGAAAGTCGGTAAGTGTGTTTGACATTTATTGATTTTGTTTTATCGCTTTTAAGCAAATATGCTTCAATTTTCAAACTTAAATTATATTATTTATGCATTAAAGACGCGTCCTGATCTTAAAGTCCGAGGATATTCTTAGGGGCTATATTGTTGTAAGCTTAGCAACAAGAGAGAGAAAATCGGAATATTTCTCGCTGATGTAAATCTTTACAACAGATTACGCACAGTATATTTTATTCCTTGCTATTTATTTAAATATAACTATTTTTTTATTTTGCTTAATGTATATGCTTTAACGTAGCAGTATGCAAGCTGGTTAATTGAATATAATTTTCATAATATCTATTATAAATAAATCATTGAAAATTTTAAAATAACAATTTTGTATTAATTCTACTACAACTATATAAGCTGATCTTTTGCTTGGATATCTGTTTGTGAATACAAATTTGTAAGTTATTAGTAAGTCACTTAAGTTTATATTGTTGTTTATGAGTGATATACATCATACATACGCACACACACACACACACACACACACACACGCACACACACACACACACACACACACACACACATATATATATATATATATATATATATATATATATATATATAAGTATAGTACCCTGGCATTGCGGAGATGACCTACTAGACTAAATAGCACATGTGCATAAACGAGGAAGATATGGCTAGCAAGCTACTGTTCAGCCTTTTCCTGAGAAATAGTTCAGAATTTATACCAACAAGAAAAAGTAATCTCAACTTATAAACTACTGAATTTAACAATAGTTTGCCTGATAATTGAAATCTAATAACCGTGCAAGCTCACTTTTTCATGTTTAATCACAGAACTGTTATTTTTCACTACATGTCATTTTTTTACAATTTAACCATGTTAATTATTTAATCCGATTGTTTTTACTTATTAGAATAATATGCAGAATTAAATAAAGCCAGATTTCAAGTTTATATGATTATTTGTTTTAATGGTATGAGCATTTTTATGCAGCTGCTTATGGTTCATTACTTAAAAAATTAGCAAATTTTGGAAATCTTAATTTTTTTAAAAAATAAGGCAGTATTTTTTCTTATGTAATTTAATTTTAATGCTGAATCGAATAAAATCAATTGCAAAAAAGGCTTTTATTGTTTGAAAGTTATTATCATTTTTTTCTTTTTAATTTCACCCTATGAGATATGCTTTTATATTTAAACAAATGAATGTAGCAACTAACAATTAGTTTTATTCTGCTCGGTATTAGAAATTACATAAGAAATAGTTTACCCAACCTCTTTTAAAAGCATTATTCAAATCGTTCTCTCTTAGGCATTTTCTTCTCATAAAATTGCTCTCAGCTTGTGGTTAGTTTTGTTTCATTGGGTGTAAAAAATGCATAAAAATCGGTACCTAACTTTAAAATTTTATGTTATTAAACGATTGTTGATTCTTTATTACATTGATTAAAATATTTAAATAACTATTTTTTGCGAAATTCTGTTGTAATTGACAATAACGGAAGTCCTTATCAGAATTAACGTAAAAAATTGATTAAAAAACTGTTAGTTTTATGAAATCTGACAAAAAGTTTAAAAATATAGACTAGTCTTATTGAGTTTATGTAAAGATTTGTGAGTAAAGAAGAAGAAAATCTAATTATCGCAAACTTATAAGTACCATAATAGATTCAATTATGTAGATTCACATGTAGATTCAATTATGGGAAAATAAAAAATTTTAAAATTTCCTTGGAATTATATTTTTGAATTTCTGTGAAAGTTGCTCATGGTAGTACTTTTCTTCAGTATCATTTTGTGGCTGTGGTACCTGCCACACTTTTAAGCACTTTTAGCTACGAGGATTGAATAGAAATGAGGTGAAATGCCATTTATCTGAAAAAGAAAATTAATTTCATCCAGTTTATTTAAATCATGAAAAAAGAAACAAATTTGTTAAATTAATTTTGTTGAAGATCATATGATTCTAATATTTTAAAGCCTGCCTCTATTATTGTATATAATTCTTTCTTACTAATTCATATTTTTTACTTTTAGGTTCCAATACTTCCAAGTTTCAACAAGGAGACAGAATCAATATTTAAAATAATTTCGTCGATTTGCAAAAAAAAAAAAAAATTAAATTTTAGTTTTAAATAAAAGTATTTTGAATGTCAACCGACTAATTATTTAAATTTGGAGTTTTATAGCTTTAAAAATTCAAGCGCCTTAGACATCTACCTTATAAAAATGTGAGTTCCCACAAATAATTTTTTTAACAATGAAATTCTGATAAGTGTCATTTCAAGATAATTTAATTGAGTCTATTAAAATTACAGAAGTATGTATTTGAAACTTTCTTTTATAGCTTAAGAAAAGAAGCAATTACTGCCGAAGGTTTAATATTAAAAACTTCCGGTTGATAAATGAAGATCTCTACTAGTGAAAAATTGTAAAGATATACACAATTCTTTATATCATATAAATAATAGTGAGGTTAACATTTAATAAACTAGGTGGACCGTATAACACCTCACGTTTTTAAACTATTATAGTAAGTATTAAAGAAGAAAAAAAAAAACACATTTAGGTTGAGCTATAAAAACCTAGAGTGTAAAATGTCCCGATCTTATTTCGATAAATTATTCCTTTAAAATTTCAAAAATATGTACTTGAGGTTACGAAATAATAACCTAAGGTACAAAAGGAACACCTCACGTTAATAAAAAATAACTTTTTCAAGTGTCAAAAAATTCATATAATAAATATTTCAATTTCTGGAGAGAGAAGATTTGCGTTTCATTTTTATGAAACATCTTTCTTTTTTTTTTTTTTTAAATTTTACGGAGTATGACATTTCAAAAAAAGAATTTATAATTACAGCATGAGTAGTATCAAAAATAGTATTTAAAAAAATTCGTTACTATATTACAAAATAACAATTTATTAAATTTTATTTACAAATTAGTAAATATATTAAAAATATCTTTCCTTTATAATTGAGACACCCTTGAGACTTATGCATATTGGATTTTATTTTATTGTAAATTTATACATCAAATTGTAAGGGAATACAGAAATGAAGTACATAAATAGGAAAGGCGCGAGCATTCAAGGATCACAAACAATTGAAAAAAAAGTTACAAAGTAAATGAAAATACTTTTGTAAAAATGCTTTGCAGTAATAACAAGAAAAAAAAAATATTACTCGCCTACACATAATTATAAAGATATACTTTTCATTAACATGAACGTGAAGTATTGACTTTGTCAAAAGAATCTTAAAAACAATTTTCGAAAAAAAAAAAAGTTTCTTTTATAAATAAAAAGCAACATTTTTAAGGTTATTTTAGTGGTATCCTAAGTTAATTTATTGTATGAGAAAAGAAAATTTTATGTAAACAGAAATTTCATAATTTTAAACTACTTAATAATCATTTCTTCTGTTTTTCTACTTTTTTTTTTTTACGTCTTTTTTTTTTTTTTTTTTTTCTCCTCCTCCTCCTCCTCCTTTTTTTAAAAGATGTTAAGTGTTTGAAACAATATATTGATAAGCCATGCTTTTTCTAAATGTGACATTTTTAAAATAAAACTCTTTCATACTATTATTTCTGAGTGGTTACTTCACAAGCTTCCTTATTTTCTAATAGATTGCAACATAATATAATCAGAGCCCGACTAAGGCAGGGGCATACGGGGCAGTTGCCCCGAGTCCCACATCAAGGGGGGCCCCAAATCGAATTGAAAGTTTATTTCAGGTTTCCTTCATTAATGAACTTTTAAACAAAATATCAGTACAGTGTAAAATCCGTCAGATTTATTTTAGCCTTTTCGTTAATCTATCGTATGAACACAAAAAAAAAAAAAAAAAAAAAAAAAAAAAAACATATTTTGTAAATCCACGGCTTTCTAGGGCGGAATTCAGCAAAATTTTCGCAATTACGATGGATAAATTTGGCCAATCAAAAGCCTGTATTTTTATATGCAGCAAAACGAGATGTGTTTACAAAAATACAGGCTTTTGACTGACTTAATTGAGCCATCGTATTTGCGAAAATTTTGCTAAGTTCCGCTCTAATGTCAGCAAGGATATGAATTTTTCCCTGCTAGGAGACAAAGTTAACAATTAGAAAACGGCAATCGGCATGATAGACATAGAATAGTTAGAAAAATTAATAAAGTGGACAGATCGATATTTCGTCTGACCATTGGAGGGACTTAATAGCTATTTTAGGTTCCAGTCAATGTTCTTGTTATCTATGTATAATGAGGTGAAAAATTGAAATACCTCCATAAAGTTCAGATCTTCATTACTGAAGTTGTGAAGCAGAGGGGTGCCCAAAAGAAGTTTTTGCCCTGGGCCCCAATTAGGCTAACTGGGGCACTGATAATATACCGGAAGCATTTTATTGCCTTCTTAGAAATCATAATGTTCTTTTTCAAAAATTCTCTGCTAAAAATTAGAAAACTTTAAAAATGTGTATTTCCCTAAAATGGTGAAGGTGAGCGGAAAAAAGAGTACTCTAAAAAAAGAATCCGGAAATAAAAGCACTGGAAAGACACTTTTTTTAAAAAAAGAATCATCATAAATTGAAATACTTTATAATGATTCTGAATAAATGAATATCTTCGTTTATTGTTTATTGATGCATTGTTTACAATAATGCTATTTAATATATAATTGTATAACAGTAAAAATAATTTAAAGAATAGAAGTTTTTATCAGTCAACTTTAAATTAAACTTTGTACATTAATTATTATTATTTTTTTTAAATATCTAATTACGTACGAATTCAGGTTCAATCGTCTGAATCGAATAGAACGTCAAATTTGTACAAGTGTTAAAGAAGTGCTTTTATGTGCTTTTTTCAGATATTTTTTTTTTCCGGGAGATTTTTACCCCTGAGATTCATAAAACTAAAAAAAGTTTTGTTTAATATTACTATGTAATCTCTTGTAATAAATGAATGATAAATGAATATAATTTTTCAAAAATATAATTCTATAAACGGAACTACAAAAGATTTGATACACTGCTTGATTAGAATCATAATTAGTTATTATTATATTATTTCCTGAAAGAAGTAGTTATTAAATTAAGATTTAATTTTCAGATTGTATTTATTTAATTTTTACTTAAAAAAAAATGGTTGTGAAAAAATTCGTGCTTTAGATCAGTTATTTTATTAAACAGCCGACTCATTTTTTGGGTTTATTACTGTTAGTGTTTATCTTTGAGACCTTGAAATTTCGAAAACAACCCAGAAGACAAATAAACTCTTGGATTTAGCATTAGGACACACTAGCCTTCACGAAAGACTTTTTAATGAAATTAACCAGCAAGAAAACCGCGAAAACCTTCCATGGTTAGATGGCGAGAAGATTCTAACCTTTAATCCGTCTACCACTCAGGATACTCACATTTTTACATTACTATACACAATACTGTGAATTTCTCGAAAAATAAAATTAACAGTGTTGAATTTCTCACAATCTGAAATTCTTCTCCTTATTACGAAGAATCATTAAAATTAAGAATTGTCTCCTTTTATAAGTTATAAGTTAATAACTTCCACATAGTTATTCTCCACTCATCTATAAATTTGTACGAATTAATTTAACTACTTTTAAGTTGCTGTATTATAACGGCATACGTAATGAATGTAGCCAAAGTAGACATAATTACTCTTCTATTTAAAACAAACATATTCCATGCCGTTAAAGTGCAATATTTTTTTACCTTGTAATATTCGAAGTAGTTTATTTTACATTTTTTCAAACTACTTATGCCACAAAAGAGAACATCTAAGCAATCAATACAGCGCTTTTGTGCCAAATCTGCCATAAATACAATAAACAAAAACCAGCCTATTATTTGTGGTGTGCAAACAACGAAATCTGGATTTATTATCCACTTCTTATTATTACCAAGTGCTCCAATAATCACTGAAAAAACATCTAAGCATATTTTGCACAAAGTAATAAATAACGGAAAGGAAAATACGTTTTCTAAGAATTTTACGCAATGGATCAGTTCTTGAAATTCTTCCCAAGACTTAATTTTTCTACGATATTTAATCTTAGTGCAATGCCTTATAATCAGGTAACAGTTGAAGGAAAACAAGAATGCAACTGCAAAAGGAACACATAAATTTGAATAAGATATCATAATGTCTAAAAAGACAACTATATAGTTATACCCATAATCGAGTGTTAATCCGTATGTTTTGCACAAACTTTTATGCCGATTAATTGTTAAAGATTCCGAAGCAATTTTATAACAAATAAATACAAATGGTGGATAGAAAAAAGTAGAAATTACAGTTGCGAAAGCTATTATATTTCTATGTCGGCTTAGTGTTATACTTCTACTCAATTTGCTGGCTAGTATTTTAATGTCTTCTTTTCGATAGTACAAACTCCACCATAAAATGAGGTTACAAATTTCTGACATGAACAAACTTATTCGAAAATCATTTTGTGATTTTCGGAGCATTGCACACAAGATTATTTTAAAAATAAAAATTGCTCTAGATAGATGAAATATGAACATAAATATTCTACTAAGAATTTCATTGGGAAGAGAAAGTCCGATTGAATATAAAAGACAAGACGTAAATTTTTCTATAGTAGTTTGATTGGTAGAATCATTTTTGAGAAATATTTTTTTCTTTTTCCATAATGTTTTCTTACTCCTACTTAATTTTTTTAATAGTAAAGGAATTATTACTCGCCTATACATTATTGTAATTCTTTGTAACACTGCCAGTTTGGGGAATATGTATCTGAACAGTTAATAATGTTCTACTAAAATATTCTTATGTAAATTACATCGAAAATTTATTACATGTCTTTCGGCTCTGAATTGTAATTTAAACATTATTATTATTATTATCTGGAATAGGTGTTAGGCATTAGTTCTAAAAAAATAATTATCAGAGAGACGCTCTATTATAGCACTACCACACCATTCATACTATGTTTTGCTTACGTTCTGCAGTATTTCTTAATATACGCGTCTTAATTTCTAAGAATTTCCACATTGTTAAAATAATCGTTTAAATGAAATATAAAGGCTTATTTTCTCTTCATTTAAGTGGTTGTTATACTAAATTTACATTAATGATTTATCGGGGTAACCGTCTGCTCTCAGCTGTGTTTATTAGTCAACAATTCATTAAATAGATTAGCAACAACTCAACAATTCATTAAATAGATTAAAAACTTGTTTATCTTTCTAAACTCTTTTATCAGCCAATAAAAGACTGCCAAATATTTCAATGCAATTTATTAAAAACTCTTTTCATAAAACAGCTTTAAGATTTAATTTTATGTCATCTAGTTAAAATCGAAAACCAAAGTATTGATTTTGCATTTCTTTTTTCGCATTTAGATAATATTATCTTTATCAAGAAGGGCTGCTGACGAACTTTTCTTATGGCAATGTAGTATAAAGTAAATTACGTTTCCTAGCTGAAAATCAATAATATGAAATGTGAAATTGAAAAGCTTAAATAATCACAAAAAAATTCTACTCTTCTTTTTTTTTTTTTTTTTTACTAAATTGCATGTATCCTCCATATATTTTCAAAATCAAAAATCCAAACTCATCAAGAAAAAAGTATGTTAATTCGGAGAATATACGCTTGTGCGTCTGATTTCGTTACTTAAAATATCATCTGGTTAATTAATTATAGCATTTTTAAGGTTAGATCCTTGAATCAATCCAATCACTAAATGAACACTAAAAAAAATATTCTGTTCGTAATTTTACTCTTTGAATAGAACAGGGGTGGCCAACCAGCGGCTCGCGAGCCACATGCGGCTCTTTGAAGGATTATTTGTGGCTCTCGATAAATGTACTCGAGTTCCCTTTTCATTTTTGTGCTATTATATTTTTAAAAAATTATTATCGTTCTGTTTGCGTTTTAAAATGTCTTTTAAATTAATGAGAAAAAATATGAAAGACTAAGTGCAACGTTGTTCAATTCAAGGTGAGTTTTCCATTTCCAATATAATTATGACCCAAAAAGCATCTGGAGAATTAGAATTATTAGAGATGAAGATCAAGCTCTACAATTAAAATATAAGTCGACGTCGATTACTGAATTTTCTAAATTTGTACCAGAATCGAAGTATCCAGAATTAAAAAAGGCTGCTAGTCGAATTATTTCAATATTCGGAACAACGTACTTATGTAAATCATTTTATTCCATTTTAAAATTCGGTAAATCCAAACACTGATCAGTATTAACTAACCAGCATTTCAAAGAATTACTGAGAAGTGCTGTCACCAATTATTCACCAAATTTTAAAGAATTATCAAGAGAAGTAAAATAAATGTGTCTAATTTTTGATATTTAAATTCAATGCACATATTTTGTACGTTTACTTACATGTTCTCAATAAAAATAATTTATGTAGAAAAAAAAAATTTTAATACTTTTTTGCATACCTTTTAAATACGTATTTAATTGCGGCTCGCGAAAAATTTCAAATTTTGAAATATGGCTCGACTATGAAGGAGCTTGGCCACCCCTAGAATAGAACTTATACACAACTTTTTCTTTTCTTTCTCTTTTATTTTTGTTTCTGCGCATTTACGTGTGTTCACATATCAGAATCGAAGCAAAGAGAAATATTCCCTTTATACGCACTAAATTCTTAATCAGTCGATTTCAAATCAATTTTTATAACAAAAAATGAAGTTTTAAATGCAGTTGGAGCTAATTTACTATGCACGTATTAATCTTATTTTTATGTATTGATTATTATATATTACACAGGATGTCCGAAAAGTATGGAAACTAACGGTAAAATATCTCCAGAAATATGCAACAATTTAAGAAAAAGTTTATAATACATTTTATTAAGATGATATTTTAAGAGATACAAAGGCTACTTCGAACGACGCAATAATTGTATCAGTAGTTGCCAGTGAAATTAAAATCATTAAAAACTGCATTTCAAAAAAAAAAAAATAATAATAATAATAATAATAATAATAAAATAAAATAAAAATTATAACGTAATTCTATAATATTAACTTATTAAGCTACATTTTAAGATAAACTTATTTAGGTCGGTGTCTAAAATTACTAACTGTCTTAGAAATTATTATTTTTTGACGCAAATTTCAATATTATACTATTATAAATTGCTGTCTAAGAGATTCGTTAAATGATAAAAAACTTAAGATTGGTGTTGAGTTTGGAGTTATTACGTAGGATTTTAAAATAACAATTTTATTTAAAATAACATTATAAACACACCTATATTAATTATTATTATTATTTACAATTTGACATGTAGATATCTCCAATTTAACTATTTGTATTCCATTTTTGTCGATTATATCTCCATCTCAAAACAAAATGGAAAAACATGTCTGTAAAAATAAGATACTTTTTTTTCTGAAGAGTCCAAATATGCAATAAAAAATAACAGCTCCCCCAACAAAGACGTATTGGGTATCATTGTTTAAACACCTTAAATATAATACATTTTAGCGTTACAAGATGAAATAATTTTGAAGAGACTTAATTAAGAAAATGTGATTTCTAAAATACTGGATTGCGATTTACGTCATAAAATATGTATTATTACTGATTTTTTAAAAAAAAATCTTTTATGTCTTATATTTTTGAAACTTTACGTAAGTTTTTAAAATAAAATTTTTATTTAAAATAACATTATAAGCACATCCCTATTAATTGTTTTTTTACAATTTGACATGTAGATAATTAGATATCTCCAATTTAACTATTTGCCTCGGAACAAAATGGAAAAACATGTCTGGAAAAATAAGATACTTTTTTTCTGAAGAGTCCAAATATGCAATAACGAAATCGGATAGAAAAACGCACTTTCTCTAAATAAACATACCTTTTTCTTCAATTGAATCGGAATTTCGACCCTCAAAATATGGATAATAGTTGCACTCAAGAAAATATGGTCCCATTTGTTTGGTCAGGAAAGGAATCGATTATCCAAACCAAAGATAGTTTCATAAAAAAAGGTTAAAAGCAAAAATCATTTTTAATAAGTATTTATTTTTTTATTTATTTTTTATTTTTTTTATTTTTATTAATAAAAATGCAATGCAAATGCAAATTTTTACATCATTTTAAAGAATGTAAATTTATATGGAAAATAAATTTGTATAAAGTCGGTCGAATAGTATCTGAGAAATCGATTTTAAATATCTGTCTTTTTTAAAATTCGATAAATACACATGTTTTTAGTTTTTTTTAAGAATACCAAAACATAGGAAAATTATTGATGAATTTAATTATTCGGTAAAGTTACCTTTTAACTTAAAAGTATATATATATATATATATATAAAAGGAATATTTAAAAGAAGTTTTATTTGTAGTTGAAAAAGTTCAAATACTACTTTTTAAATATCCTACCCTTGGCATATACACTCATAATAAACATTTCGTTTGCCTCTTCCTGCATACTCCTAATCCTTAAGTTTCTGGTTAGGTCGCATTTGAATTTTGCTAATAAACACTTTAAATACACACTTCTCGCACATAATATAATAAATTTAAAACTAAACTAAACTCAACGGCGCGACAGCCCATAGAGGGCCAAGGCCTACTGTGCCCATCTCAGTTTTCTTTACCTTGCACTCTGGGGTGCAGGAGCAGATGTTCCGGTTAGATGGTCAGCCGAGCGCGAAACCCCCAGTGTTTAGTTCCCAAGCATGCTTGGTACTCATTTATCGACCCACTGAAGGGATGAAAGGCTGAGTCAACCTTGCCCGGCCCGAGGATCGAACCCAGGACCTGTGGCATGGGAGCGCGAAGCGCTACCACTCAGCCACCAGGCGTCGATAATAAATTTATTTCTCTTCATATGCTCCAGGAAAAAGTTGCAGTCTTCCATTCTCCAAGAGGCCTGTCTGACCTTTCCTCTTTTTTTCTTGTGCCAGACATAGCTTACAGGTTCGCTTGATTGGACTTTCTCAGGTGATGAAAAATCGTTTAAACACGTTTTACATCTTTAATTTTTTGCTTACAACACAAATCTTGAAAAATAATTAAATTGGCAGATTTTAGTTTAGTAATCTACTAATCATAATCCTTCTTTTTGGAAAATTATTTTTCCATTGTAACTAAATCCTTCTGTTTACATTTATAAAACTCGTTATAGAAAATAAAATTCTATAAAAATTACTGATATTAAATATTTAACCTCTTGCAGTCGTATCAGTGGCGTACAGGGCTTCCAAGAAACCATGGAATTCTCTGACGCTATTTCATTCCAGGACATGATACCGCAAAACAAAAATTATGGGTTAGATAAAGAAAACAATATATTTTTATTATTTATTTATGCAAATTGTTTAGAATCGTCATATATTGCACCAACACTATAGATCTATTTGCGTTTTCACTAAAACTTAAGTATCTCTCAGCGTGTCAGAAAACTATTTTTTCCAGTCCTTTCCTACCCTCTCATGTCAACTCAAATCATAATTATTTTTTAGAAAATTTTGCTTTCAATTTCTATATAGCGCAACATAACTGATAAAAATCTAAATATTTTATTAATAATTAAAGCATCTCATGCCACAATTAATAGATAAATTTCGTTCTTTTGATCTTCAAAATTTTAAGAAATTCTATTTTATTTCCTCATAAGATGGTTTCACATTTTTTTAAATCACATCTCTACGAGGGTTGCTATTAATATTTCTGGTCTTGGCAACAGTAAGTGTTGCTAGGCGACCGCAGACGATTTTAATCGAAAGTTTGATATTTTTAAACATAAATGGAATTGAATCGTGAACATTTTCGTGCCATTATTTTTCATAACTTTCGACGTGGATTGTCAAGACAAGAGTGCTTCGATGAACTTAATTCTTTATTCAGCGATAAAGCGCCATCCTACAGCACTGTAAAAAATTGGTATAACGAATTTAATCGTGGTCGATGTTCAATCCAGGACGAATCCCGTGCAGGTCGTCCAAAATCCGTTGTTGTGCCAGAAAAGATCGATGCTGTGCGTGAACTGATAAAGCAAGATCGTCATGTGACATACCGTAAGATAGAGGCGTCTTTGGACATTAGTATGACTAGCATCAATAAAATATTGCATGAACATTTGAGCGTAAAAAAAAATTTGTTCGCGTTGGATCCCGCATAATCTGACAAACGCACAAAAAAAGGCTCGTGTCGATTGGTGCAAGGAAATGTTGGAAAAATACGTTCAAGGTACATCAAAGGCTGTGTATAACATCTACACAGGTGACGAATCATGGATCTATGCATATGAGCCGGAAACAAAACAGCAATCAACTGTATGGGTCTTCCAAGACGAGGCAAAACCAACAAAAGTTGTTCGAGGAAGAAGCACATCAAAACAAATGATTGCCTGTTTCTTCGGCATTAACGGTCATGTGGCAACAGTGGCGTTAGAGCAACGCAGGACGGTCAATTCTGAATGGTACACGACCATTTGTTTGCCAGAACTCATCGGAGAAATTTGAAAAAAGCAGAAGAACAGGCGAATCATTCTTCATCATGACAATGCGAGCTCTCACACATCGACTCAAACAAAGGCATTTCTGACGGAGCGAAAGATCGAACTGATGGTCATCCGCCGTACAGCCTTGATTTGGCACCCAATGACTTCTTCTTATTCCCACACATCAAAAATAAATTACGTGGACAACGATTTTCGACCCCCGAAGAAGCGGTTGATGCATTCAAAACGCATGTTTTGGAGTTACCTCAATCGGACTGGAAAAAGTGCTTTGAAAATTGGTTCAAACGCATGCAAAAGTGTATTGATCATCATGGAGAATATTTTGAAAAACAATAAAACCAATTTCGATCCTACATATTTGTTTTTTCATTATTAGGCCAGAAATATAAATAGCAACCCTCGTATAAATCATGAAAAAATAACCATAACTTTATATATGAATTACTATATAAAGTTATGGTTACTAACTTTAACCCAAATCCAGAACTACTTTGTTTAAAGTTATGGTTAATAACTTTATTATATGAAAAATCTAAACTCCATGACGCGAGCGCTCTTTAAACACCTTTTACCACAGTAACAACGCTGCTGAATTTATCTCTATGTTTGACACTCTGTATTTTAGAAACTATCCATTTTTGGATATTGTGTCAATGAGAACTTTTGATCAGAATGTTTTGAACTACCAAATATATTAAATTTCCAGCCAATTTGACAGAGAAATAATTTTCATAAGATTTTTTGGGTTCCTTTTGTTTGTTCGTATGTTTCCTTCTTTTTTAATTACGTCGCACTTCAGCTGCACAATGGGCTATTGGCGACGGTCTGGGAAACATCCTTGAGAATGATTCGGAGACAACATGCATACATCTTATTCCATTTTACAGGGAGTATACATTCACAACCATCCCTCCACAGATCGTAATTTAGACTTGAACGAGAGCATGATCAATCTCCGATCCAGAACCCCCAAAGGTATTGATATGAAATGGAAACTTGGAGGTTATTGAAACCCCGACAGATTTAACTTGCACCAGTCACTATTCTGAACATGGGGAGTCATTTATAATTACATGGGGACAGGATGGCCTAGTTTTTAGGGTGTTGGACTCGTGGTCGAAAGAACGGGAGATCGAATCCAGCCGGCCGAAGAATCCTCGTGTATTAAAGT
Source organism: Parasteatoda lunata (assembly GCA_949128135.1). NCBI lineage: Eukaryota > Metazoa > Arthropoda > Arachnida > Araneae > Theridiidae > Parasteatoda > Parasteatoda lunata. Next base: position 34,658,969 of record OX421972.1, read on the forward strand.
GACTGGTACACGTTAAATCTGTCGAGTTCGCTAAGTCCTCTAAATTCCTACCTTCTGGATTTGGGTCAAAATTGTAAGGCTATGGAGTTGAACATTTGTAGTCGTAAACTCTAATTTAGGTCTACTGTTCAACTACGGTTAGAAAATAAAAAAAATTTATAATTACATGCTTCAAGTTTACGTAAAAATTTATGTGCCTTAGAAATCTAATTTTTTTAAAAACTTTTCTTAGTTAAAAAAAAAATATATTTATAAGGAATTATCTTTGTTTAAACAAACTTGAATTTGTGCAAAAATATTTTGATTGCATTTAAAACTTTTCTCGATATGAAGAAATCCGCAACAAGTGAAAATAACATTAAGGGTCCCATATTGGCGATCGCAACGCTCGAATACGCCACCTGGGGAGAGACCGGTTTCATGCCTTTAGCCCTTCTCCCTTCCCTCTCCCCCTCTTTTCAGTTGTACAGGAATGTATTACGATATTTTACCTTTTTATTTAATAAAAAATATTTTTTTTAAATTTCTGTGATGCTTTTCTTTAGAACTATGTATAATGTAGTTTTCAGTTCCATATAGTTTTCCAACTTAAAAGATTTGAATCTATATGAAAATCAAGAGAGAAACTAACGCACTTGCGACCTCTATGACTCTCCATACGCTAATGGGGAAAGCATGTGAAGTGTTGCCATAGGTAGAGAGTTCTGTACGCCACCTGCAGCCCATTTCGATCACCAATTGTTGACCGTTCTCGTGACTACACAATCGAGATTTCTGTTCTTCTCAATTCTGATTCCGTCGGAAAAATAAGTATGTTATTCAGAGATTTGTTGTTGTTGTAGTTCATTTACGCCGCACTAGAGCTACACAATGGGCTATTGGCGACGGTCTGGGAAACATCCCTGAGGATGATCCGAAGACATGCCATCACAATTTTGATCCGCTGCAGAGGGGATGGCACCCCTGCTTCGGTAGCCAACGACCTGCACGCGAAGTCGAGCACTTTACGGTAGCACAGTTTAACGAGGACCAATACCGCACACCCTCGGTCCCTACGCAGACTGATCCAAGTGGTGACCCACCCGCACACTGACCGCAATCAGTGATGCTTGACTTCGGTGATCTGCTGGGAACCGTGTCTTAACGATCAGTCCACTGCGGGAGAGTCCGGTTTAATGTCTGATTTTATAACTTATATATATTAGGTGATTTTATTTATAATAGAGCTGAGCTTCAAAAACTAGCTAAGAGAACATTTTCGTTGCAATGAATCCAATTTCTTTGTTTAAATTTTTAGAAAAATCAGTGACGCATGTACATGTTTCGTCTTATCCTTACTGCGATAATAACGTAAAAATACTAGAACTTCATATATAAATCTGGCAACAACATGAGTTACTTAAAAAATACAAAGAAACGAGAGTTCTTTGATCCAACGCCATGTTAATAAGTGTACAAGTCAAAAAATTTCATACCTTATAATTCCATTTTAAGCTTTTTTTGATCATTTTGTAAATCGATGTTATATTTTAACATTGTCCATTTTTATTTAAAGGACCACTAATACTCTTTCTAATATATCTATTTTGTAAATCGAAGTAAACATTTCATGACGTTATGACTAGGTAAGTTTGTTTATGTGTCTTAATATCAACAATTTTCTTCTTGAAATAGAAAATACGAAACATTGTACCATATTTTTGCCTTATTCTAGTTTTAATCAAAGCTTTTAATGTTTACTTCAGTAAAAGATAAATAAGCTTTGAAATCTTGTGTCGTGTTTCTAAGAATTTGGTTACAATGCATTCTCTTATTTTGTTCTCATATTTTTTTTTATTTTTTTATCATATATTATTTATAAGACTGTTATGAATAATAACTTTGTGAAATAATAACTTTATTCAATATTCTATTTTTAGTTCGTTTTGTTACTATGTAAACAGAGAATGTGAAAATGGAAAATTTGGGTTATGTCAGAACTCAGAATGAATCGCATTACAAATTCTTAAATAATAGAATAAGTAGTAAAAATGATTAATTGGTTGAAAGATAAATAACAATGATAAATAAAAACTTAAGTAATATTTACAAAAACTTGATGTGTAATTAAATGAAAATATTTGGTTAAGTTGCTATGTTGATATATGCATTTAAAGTTGATGAAGTTCTACATTATTTATTACTTCCTAAAATGTAATTTGCTATCTAATTCAACTAAATCTGAAATTAAGATAAGACTTATATTTATATATTTTGTCTGTAATACTGAATAGAACAGGTATAATGTATTTTGACATAGGTGTATGACATCGGTATTGGTGTGTTTCCCAAACTTATGACTTTTGTGTGCCCTTTCTAAATTTTTCGCAACGATGTGTACCGCTATTAAAAAAAATGAATGCGTTTTTTACTATAAAAAATTGCACAAAAGTTTAAAATCACAACTGCCTTTGACACAACTAGTTATTAACTGTTAACTCTGAAAAAAATAGCAAATAGAAAAATATGTAATCGTCAATTTTCCTGGCAAGCTTTGTTTTTAAATAAAAATGTTTGAAATTTTCGTTTGTTGCAAAATATTTCGCTAAACTATTCCCGTACCCTTAGAGGTACGTGTACCACACTTTAGGAAACACTGGTGTATATGATCCTTACATTTCAGTCTATTCAAACTCTTAAGTTTTTTTTTTTTAACAAAACCTATTAGAAGAATTTCATAATTCTACCCAACAACATGTGTTTTCTTGAGTATTTTTTTTTTGGCTTCAAAAATGATTAATTCTAGATAAATTGTTATTGTATAGTAATTGTATAGTAATAACAAATAGTTTAGTTTAACTAATTATATGTTTCTATATTAGTTAAACGAATCCGATATCATTTATCCACTGTTCATTCTAGACTTTAAAAAGGGCAAGGTGTTAGAAACTGAAAAGGACACTTTTTCTCCCTATAAAAGGTACCTGTTACAGTAAAAGGCATTGTTCACTGATATTTGAATTGGCTTTTAAGACTCTCAAAATTCTTAATTTTATCATTAAAAATAAAACTTTTGTTTTTAAAGAATATGATTTAAAATTAAAAATGTTGTGATAACTTATCAAAAATATCGCAGTTTTAAAAACATGTCGAAATTAATGAAAAACTATAAGTAATTGTAACAACTGCTGGAAAAATCAAAAGTTAATGTGAATTTATGATTCAATATGAATCGCTGCAAATTAAGTGTGTAAAAAAGTGATTAAATTAAAATCGCTAGCCATAACCTCGTATTAAGTATATCAAAATCTAAAGAGTAATAAAATTACAAACATCTGCCGAAAAAATATATGTCGAAGAAAATATAAATATTGAAAGGATCTGAATTGAGCACGTCTAAAAGTGACTCTTTAAATTTAAAAACTCAACTCATAATAACACGGTATAAAAATTATCAGAATAAAAAATTAAGTGGTTAATAACCATAAAAGTATTCGGATAACAACATGTATTTATAAGAGTCGTTATTTATAAGAGTTACTATTCAACATAAAACTATTAACGTATAACTATTCAAGATAGAATTTTAATATTTACTGGAAGTTTGAGGCTATATGAGATGAGTCCTATGCTACCTTCTTTTGTTTGAAAATAAAAGATTTTAAATATATAGTGAACAGGAATTACCCCTTCTCTTGATCATGTCTGGGGTAATTACTGATCTCCAGTTTTTATATTTAAGGGGCTGTTTAAAAATAATTATACAATGGTGATTAACAAAAAATCATCAAGATCAAACAAATAAACCAAAAAGATATGTTTAATTAGCTAATAAAACGATTTATTTAAAAGCAAGAATAAAGATTAACACTTTAAATTTTCCAAAAATCTTTGCATCCTGCCATACATTTTAGGCAAGCAGCCAATTCATTCTCATGTTTTGCTGGAATATAAGAAAGAGTTCCCACGTGGGTTACTTTTGCTGGATTTTTAAACTTCATTAAGTGAGTGTAAAGTGAAGTAAGGTATGTCGAACAGCTCTGGCTGCAGCTCTCACACTGAAATTTTAATTTTCAATCATTAAGAAATATTCACTAATTTTGCCTTCTAGAAGCTTAGTATCCTTTTTAGGCTTATAATTTCTCACCATATTTATTAGGTTAATTTATTAGCTTAAAAATTATTCTAACAATGTACACACATAAAATTAAGATAGAAGCAAGGTAAGACAAACCAGAAATGGTGCAAATCAGAACACATTTGTCTTGTATACAGTTAAAAACAAATTTTGTGATTACAGTTAAAATATATTTTATATTTGATCCACTTAATAAATATGAACTGTTATTTAAGAAAAGACAATTAGCTATTTTTTATACTATTTATAAGAAGAAATGACAATGATCAGGAATTACCCCAGTGATCAATAATTATCCCATCTGTAGGGGGCAAAATTTGATACAGTTTCCTATAGTCAATTATAATGTTTACAGTAGATGTGATACAATTAAACAAAAGCTTACACTATTTTTATATCAAAGAAAAAGAAAGTAACTCAAAATATTTATTATTAAGAGAAGGGCTTTATTATTTATTATCTTTGCAGAAATGTGCACATTTTGAAATCCATCTTTGAAATGGAAAATACAAAAAGCAGTTTAAAAGATATTTATTTTGTTAGATTAAACAAAACACTATTATAAGTAAATGTAGTTATACTTTAGTAAAATGTACAAGTATTCTAGTCCATGCCTCAAATTTAATTTTTTATTTATATTTTTTTAAATAGAACTTAGGTGATCATTATTTACCCCAAAAACAGAGTGATCGTGAATCACCCTAACTTATTTATTTCTTAGCAACTTTCAAATTAAATGGAATATATTAACAGTTCGCAAGTCTTAGGACAGAATTTATTCAAATAATTGAATTATAGAAATTTTTTTATCCTTATAATGCTTATGTGTTGCTGTTCTCGTCCCCATGACCAGCAGGGCTACATCAGGTCCATGAGCTCGTTCACTCTGAGAATGTCTAGCACCAACAGGGAAACTTGAACCAGGTCCTGCCTGGTAAGTTCCAGACTTAGATAAAATGTGGTCAGGGGAGGCCTGGGCAGCAGAACACTTAGTGCAGATTTCGAAATGTTTATTACCATCAATATAACTCATTGATGGCAGATAATATTTTGGATTTGATAAAAGTTTGTATTGTTCAAAAGAATTATGTAGCATGATCTAACACTTTATAATTGATACAATTTAAATCTACAAAACAAAGCTTAATGTACAAAACTCTTTTACTCCAAAAACAAATTATATCAGTTTTATTTGTAAAAAAAATACTTAAGTGTCAGGGCTGTCCTAGCCGAATTTACTACTGTTTAGCGGTACCTTCACAAATTCAACTTTAGGAAAAAGGTAGTTTCAAAAATTCAATTTTAGGTAAAACGGTAGTTTCCCAAAATACCTTTTCTTAAAATTTTATTTTTCTATCCTTTAAGGAACGATAAATCCATATTTTTATCATATTTTTGTGTGGATTTTTCAATATAATTTTTAATTTTTCACAAATTATGTCTAAATTTTCACAAAATAGGTACCTCTCAGAAAAACCTAGACAGACCCCTGAGTGAAAGAAATATAACAAGACTAATATTTTATTAACTAAAATTATGTACTAACAAATAAGAAATTAGAAAAAATTGGTTTTATTTGAATAATACAGATTTGTTATAATTTATTGGTCCCCATGACAAATAAGAAATTAGAAAAAATTGGTTTTATTTGAATAATACAGATTTGTTATAATTTATTGGTCCCCATGACCAGCATGGTTCTTTAAAATAATCATCTTTTTAATTCTCATTCACATTTATAGATGCGTAAAATAATTTTGTATCCTTTATATATTTATATAAAGTGCTGTTTGCCATTTTGAGTAGAAGTTGACAGTCTTTTCCATTGTATTTGTCAATGTCATGGAGAATAATAATAAAAAAAAACTGCCATTCATTCCCAAGTGTTAAATAATTTGAATATGCTATAGAGGCTAGATAATTTCTTGATTGTAAACAATATAATAATAAATGATTTTTTTTTCTTTCTATTAGTACACATTTGAATAATCTGAAAACTAGTACAAGTATTGTGAACAATGTGGCAAAGCAAAATTCCACTGCCATGTTGGGGGTTACTTCTCCTATTAGTACAGCTATGCCAAAGCCTGAAGATATTGTTCGTACAAATGAATTAGAGAAGGTCCTTCGAGAGTTTGGGCTATTTGAGTCTAATGAAGAACTTGCTCATCGGTAAGATTTTATTTTTGTAATTTTTCCTCTTTGAACATTTAAGTATGAGTTATTAAATGTTTGATAAGAGCACAAGAAGTGCTAGTGTTTTTGTTCCTTCAATAAATAATATGACATGAAATATTCACTGGTACCTTGAAAAAAGTTGCATGTGCCAGGGTGTACTAATTATAGATGTTTCTGTTTGTATTCCTAAAATTTAATCTAATACCGAAATTATTTTTGAGTATTACTAAATGTGACACATATCTAAGTTTTCTTGTATTTTATATTTATGTATATAGAATATTGACTCAAACTTTTTTTTAGTATGGAAGTATTAAGCAAAATCAATCAGCTCGTCAGGCAATGGATTAAAGAAATAAGCTTAAAAAAAGTAAAAAAAAAAAAATTTTAAATTCGTTTTTTTTTTTAAAAACTGTCTAAAAGTTGACTTATAATTAATTAATTATTTTCAGAATATGCCTCCAAATATAGCTGAAACAGTGGGTGGTAAAATCTACACGTTTGGGTCCTACAGATTAGGTGTTCACACTAAAGGTAAGTGTTGCAGTGCTTTTTCATGAAATTTATAAAAATTACTATACTTAAGTCTTTTAAGAAATCATTTCATAGATTATAAGAAATTATTCTGTTAAACAAATGTGTGAAATTATAACACTTTTTACAACATAAATGTGTTTTGATATTTCTTTTCCAATTCAATAGGAGCTGATATTGATACCTTATGTGTAGCACCAAGACATGTAGAGAGGACAGACTTCTTTTCTTCATTTGTTGAATTGCTAAGAGATCAGCCTGAAGTTGAAGATCTACGAGTGAGTTATATTAATTTATTTTATTTTTAACTTTTTATTTGTGTGAATAAATAAGTCACAATAGTGTTAGTGTGGATTAATTAAAATGAAACACGAAAAAGTAAATTGCGTAGTTGATGTGTTTTATTTACTTTAATACTATTTTGAATAGATCTGACGAAATGTATTTATGTAATACCAGTTATCTTTGGTGATCAACCCTCTCTATCTCGAGACTGTTTACCGTTTCAGCTCATTTTTCTTGAATTTTTTTCTGCGATTATAAAACATAATTAACAATTCTGAAATTGCAAACGTTTAGGAGGGATTATCCACAAAAATTTATGAAAGTGTTTGAAATATCTTTTGTTTCTCTGATTTATTTTCTTTGAATTTTTATGGCTCTGGAATGAAGTTCTAAAGAAGATAAAAAGTTTTTGAAATATTAAACTAAGAAGTTATTCTTTTTAGATGTTTAGTAGTATTCAAATTTGAGAACTACTTTAAATAAAAATACCTATCTAAATTATAGACAAAATAGTTAGTCTTCATAATGGTTCATAATGCATAGTAAGATAAAAACATAAAGTATCTACACACATTCCAAAAGTATCTGCAAGTTCATAATATTTTTGATAATAGGATAATTTTATTAAATATACAAAATCAGTTAACTATTTAATGTTTTTATTTATTCTTGAAAATATATATATATGCATGCACATTAGTTAATAAAAATAATGCGTGTGCATATATATATATTTCGTTGTAAACTGCTAGTTGAGTTTTAAAAAATCAGCTGGTTGTAGGCTCGTCCACTATCAATGGGATCAGTAAGCTTTGGAATAAAGTGGCAGTTACATCTTTTCTCTTTGGGAGCAGCATACAACAAAACACTGACTTTCTTTTACCTTGCATAAATTATGATTACATCATGTGCTTCATATCCCCCCACACTGCAAACTTTTTTTTACAAGTGCAGATACTTTTTTTTATATTACAATAAATATTAAAAAAGCATCTGCAAAATTGGAGAATGGCTACCAAAGCGTCCGCGAGCGTGTGCGTCTATATTATCTAACTATATTTACAGGAAATACAGGGCTTATCTGCACCTGGAACATCAGGAATGCCAGGAAAGTTAGAAAAAACGATATTAGTCCCCCCCCCCCAAAAAAAAGAAATTTGTTTCCCTTCTTGTTGTTTTGTGTGCTTTTATGTCACATCCCCTGATAGCCAGTGCTGTTGGTGCACTTTTTTAATAATACGTAGGTTCATCTAGGACAGTTTTACAAGAAGGCCTCATCACTTTGTAATTTTCATCTCGCTTTTAATCATTTGATTAAATAAAGATATCATTCTATTAAAATTTTTAAATTATGAAGTTTGCTCTTAGGTGTCATTCTGGTTTTCTGGTTTGACAAATCACTAAATGAGCTGATAATTTTGACTCCTGCTTTAAAGAAATTTTTATTTTTTGCAATTGGGCTTTCACTCTTCCTGATATTTTTATATCCTGTTTTTATTAAAAGACTAAAAAGCTAGGAAATATTAAAGAAAAAATTGTTATTGATAAATAAACTGATCAGTTATATATTTTTTTAAAAAATGAAGTAGTTTATTTTTATTAAAATCTGTTTTGCACTGTTTGCAGGCTCTAAAAATCTTTTTTCATGAACTTTACTGTATGGGGCTTTTTCATAAAATTAATTTTACAATCCCCATTTACTGAGTTGCTACATAAGAAGTTTAATGAGTTTGAGAGATTTAACTAATCTAAGTATTATTCTAGATAAAGCAATTTTTCCTGTGTTGTTCATCTTCAGGGGTCTGTCCAGGACAAATTTACTACCGTTTAGCAGTACCTTCACAAATTCACCGTTTCATTAAACGGTACTTTCACATTTCAACTTTAAGAAAAATGGTACTTTCACAAAATACTTTTTTTCAAAAGACAAATTTTTAAAATTTTGCCTTTAAAAGCTTTGTGTTACAACTGTCTTTTTTTTTTTATGAGTTAGCAGTAGTAAATGATTGCCTGCTATAAATTTATGTTTAAATACTTTAATTATTACTAATATCTTTTTTTTTTCATTGCTGAAAATCAGCGTCTTTATACTTATAAATGTTTAGAATTGCTTAATTTTTACAACTACTCAGTACTAACCGAGTACAACGTCAAAACTTCTCAGAGTATGTTAACGTAAAAAATCTGTTATTTTATCTTAGTATACTGTTATCTCAATATGCTAAGTGTGCTGAGTACTTGGTAAAATACTAATTAAAATGATATTGTGTACATGTTGCATTGATTTTTTAATTTCACAAATTATTTCTACATTTTCAGGAAATGGGTACTTTTTAAAAAAACCTAGACAGATCCCTGATCTTCAATAAATGCCTAGCAAAATTTTTTAAGTACTTAAACTACTTACATTTGTTCTGCTGCTTCCAATTACAAGAACCTAAAATGTTTTGTTGTAATTTTTTTTATTGAATAAATATTCTGCTAACATTAAATGTTATATGTCAATGTAGTTGATTGATAACAGAAGATAATTTCTTTTTGTATTTTGCTAGGATACATTATCTATTATTTCTAAGATACACGTTCAATCTTCTATTACTTTTAAGATACATTCTCTTTCAAGCCTCTTTTAATAAGTTAATAACTTCATGTTCCACATAAAGCTATGCATTAAACTTAAAATTTGTACTTTATAGGCTGTAGAAGAAGCATTTGTACCTGTAATCAAAATGACATTTGATGGTATTGAAGTAAGTTGAAAGCTTCAAAACTATTTTATCACTCTTTATTTTTCAGTGAATATATGTAGAATTCAGCAACATTTTAATTATATAGTGAAACCTCCGTTAAGCGGACTTTCAAGGGACCGAAAAAATTGTCCGTTTATGAGAGATGTCCGCTTACGAGAAGTGTACCCTAATAACACTGTTAATTGCTTTTAGAATATTTTCAAAGATGTAGAAATAATTAAATAATTTACAATAAATAATAATTAAATAATTACAACTATCTACAAGGACATTTATTTAAACTTTAGGAAGAATAAAAAAAGAATATATAAAGAAGTTTGATATAAATACATAATTCTAGATGTAGCTACAGATAAATGATATAATTTACCGATTAGCATAGATACTCAAGTCAGATGTATGATACCGAATAGGAGCTTTCAGTCCTCATTCGGTTTCAGTAATTAAGTTGAACTCCCTTTACATTGATAGGGAACATGGTTAATACCTTCTTGAAAGTAAACCTACCATGATTCACAGTTAAGTTATGAGAACCTATGGAGTTGATTATTCACAATTGATCAGCTATCAAGTGTCTGAATAAGCCTTTCATTTATATAAACACATCAAAGATTATATTTCTGTTCTCTTTTTTACCCCAGCTGTGTTAAATACAGTCTTCAAATTGCTAAGAAAATTTTAAAAAATTTCAATGGGGGAGAAGCATTGAAAGCATTCAAGATGTCATTTCAACTTGAGGGGTCCCATAACCTGTGTGGTCCAGGTGAAAAGATCAAAAGATGCAGCTGTCAGAATTATTTCAGAAGAGCAGTATCATTTTCTCTCCTTTCTTTACAATGATAAGGCAAGGTGACAGGAGAAAGATTGATCAGTAGTGAAATAGCTTAACAATATTTTTAGTCATGGATAAGGCAAAAAATTTACATGTTTTAAAAATGGTGAAAAGTTGCATTTTCTCCGTGCAATTTAAAACAGAAAGTTTTTTTTTCTTTCAAATTTTGAAAAAGTAGTGTCCGGATTGAAGAGATGGAAAATAACGTTTAAGGGCCAAAATGACTGTCCGCATCCGATTACGGGAGTGTCCGCTTTGCGGAGAATATACATAATGGTTTATTCATAGAAGATTCCCGGGGAATTAAAAATATGTCCGTATTGAGAGGCGTCCGTTTTGCAGGAGTGTCCATAACAGGAGGTTTCACTGTACTCCATTCTTGTTTTGTATATATTTCCTTCTTCTAATTTAGTTTTTTTTTTTAAATTTATTTATTTTGCACTGAACTTTTTGGTTAACACAATGATTTTACGCTTTCTAATGTAATATTTTATTTGTTTTTAAAAATTTGTTATTATTTCTTTTGCATTAGAGTAATTACTTTTTGTTTAAAAATAATCATTTCATAGTTTTTTAAATAATTTGAATTAAAAACAATTAATTTTGTTTTTTTCTCAACCCTTTATAGTTAGATGTACTATTTGCTAGGTTAGCTTTAAAAGACATTCCTGAAGATCAAGACTTAAGGGATGTGAGCCTTTTGAAAAATTTGGATTTTAAATGTGTTAGAAGTCTAAATGGTAATTATAACATTTTGAATTTTACATCTGCTATTATATACTGTTATAATATTTGCTATTATATTTGTTTTATAAACAATACAGCTTACTTTTCAGTATTAACTTCTTTTTTAAATCGAAATTAAGCACGTAAGGAGTTATGCTCTAAAAAAAAAGAGCATTTACAAAATTTTTGTTTTAAACTAGTTTCAAACATCACCCACCAGTTTATGGAAATGCTTCTCTTCTCCGTGTTTCATTAATTTTCTAATATTTATTTTATGCCTTAAAAAAACTTAGAAAATTAATTATTTTAATCCTGATGGCTCGAAATCCAAAACAAATCATTCAGGAGATTTGCTCTTACAAATTAGAAAAATAGTTAACATAATTTTATTGCTAACTTATTCACTTTTGATGTTTTTTATTAATATTTTATATATTCTATTTTTTATCCATCATTTTTTATCCCAAACGCCCATAAATAAATTTAAAGAAAATTATTTAGCTACAATTTTGACTAAAAACTAGTGAGGAGGATCAGGGGGTTCTTGTACAGTGAATCATCCAAACTTTTTTGCAAGAATTTCATAAGTTTGATGAGAGTTCTTAGAATGTCAAATTTATCCATATTTATAAATAACTAATGTATGATTACCACTTATTAGCCTACAATCTTAGTCACTTTTTCTTTAGATTTACCTTAATGTTATTAATTAATACTTTTGAAATAAAAAATGACTTTATTCACATATTTTGCCAATTTAATTTTGTTTATATATTTTAGGTTGCAGAGTGACTGATGAAATATTGCACCTCGTTCCAAATCGAGAAAATTTTAGATTGGCTCTTCGTTCAATTAAACTTTGGGCTAAAAGTATGTATCTAATTTTCTCTTTTAGAGTTAAGTTTCTTTTAAAAGTAGTTAGAAAAAAAAAGGATTGTATTTTTCGTTAAACTTTAATTATACAAAACTTTACATTAAAATTTCCTTTAAATTTTCAGTATTTATTCACTTAAAAAAAAAAAATTGATTAGATGAATTATCATAACAAATATCTTAATTTTTAAGGGTAGATATTGTTTTTTTTTATTTTCCTTGTAGTGCAATAATTTATAATTAAATTGTTCTCTTCTAGGGCGAGGTGTATATTCAAATGTTCTTGGATACTTAGGTGGTGTGTCGTGGGCTATGCTTGTCGCGAGAACCTGCCAGCTATATCCTAATGCTGCAGCAGCTACTTTAGTTCACAAGTTTTTTTTAGTTTTTTCACAATGGTAATTTATTTTTTGTTAATCAAGTTTTATTCAGTTTTTACTTTCAAAGCATTTTTGTTATATTTGAGTTATTGATATCAATTCGTAATTCTATTTTCCTTGATCATCAATCCATAATTTTTCTTTTTTTAGGCCTTGGCCAAAACCTGTGCTTCTTAAACAACCCGAGGAAAATAAACTGAACTTTGAAGTGTGGGATCCTAGAGTAGGTTTAATAAAAATTCTTTTGTATTTAATTCTTTGTGTTTATAATTGACTAAAAGTATTTTTTTAAGACTATTTCTGATGAATTTTATTTTTGCTATGCAGCAACTATGCTAAATTTGTTTATTCTTAATGTTAGTATAATAGTAAACGTAAAATTTAATTACTTTATTCTAAATGCTGTTTTTTAGATCCCTATAAAAAAATTTTTTTTTCTCTTTGTATTTTGATAATAAACATTTTATTATCAATATTTTAATAGTGTGGATTTATTTTTAAGATATATTTTGGTATTAACAGGAATTGCAAAGCAAGAGGAAATTCTTGTTCGAAACTCCAAACAATGGAAAACTGCATTCAAAATTATATATTTTATCATCAATAATTAATAAGTGCTTCCTTTGAAACGATTATATTTAATTTTTAGCAAATGAAATCAGTGTTTTGAAACTTATTTTGTAATATAACTTGTAGGAAGTGTAACCGTCAAAATTGTCTGAACCTTTAAAAATTTATTTTGAATCTACATTGTTTATCAATTTATCTCAACCTTCTGAACAACAATGTTAAAAGTTGAATTTTTTTCCTTTCCAGGTAAATGTTGGTGATAGATTTCATCTCATGCCTATCATAACTCCTGCTTATCCTCATCAGAATTCTACATTCAATGTTTCTTACTCTACTAGAACTATTATGCAAGACAATTTCAAAAATGGTATTTTTTTATTGTTTTTTTTCTTTTAAATTTTATTTTGCAATAAAATTACTTATAAAGCTCAAAGTAGAACATATTTTCAAAATACTTTTAACTCATAACTATCTTAACTCAAATGTAAAATCAGCTACCAATGAAAGGAAATGTAGGAATGAATAAATTAAGATATATTTTTTTTTTTTTTTTAAATCCTCAAAAGCCCTGCTATAGAAATTCAGAGAAATGCATAGCAACCATCCTATAATTTCATTCTGTTCTTACTGTTGCAGACATGCCAACTTCCACATTTTGTGAGAGACTCCTGCATTTTGTGTTCTTCTCACGCCCTCCGGAATTGATCCAAAAATCTCCCGAATTTTACCCCAATTGATGGTCAAACCCACTTTTACCCAAATCTATGGTTTTCTTTCCATTCCCACGTGTAACATTTCGTCCCCTCTTGTCGAACTACCCGCTGATCATAGTGCAGCTTCTCACGTCACAGCTTTTTTTTTCCTTCTTTCCACTCTTAATTTTTACCCTTCCACTTTCACACTCCTATTTGATCACCCATCAGCCATATAGGAGTCTTCAAAATCTATTATCTTCCTTTCCTGTGGCATCTACACAAGAAAGTGATGACGTCGTAGGCGATATCACACGATGTCTCAGCAGAATACGATATTGACTTCAACAATCGAGAGGTCTATTGTTTCAGATGCGGGAGACTCTCAATAGATTAAATGGATATCGTGTCCTGCTGTTTTTAGTGCTTTTTTTCGATGGTTGGCAACAATCGGATAGTTATTTTTTTTCATGGATCACAATGTGGATTACATAGTGATATTCATCACTTGTTTGCATTTGCATATATTTAACCAAAAAATAGTCCAAACAAAAATATGAAATCAATTTGAATTAATCATATACCAATGAATTTCTTTCCAGTGTATGTTTGAGAAAAGGTATAGTGTATGCTTTTTCTTCAGATTGAGTTTGTGATATTTTAATCGCTCACAGAGACAAAATTAATATTTTGCACACGATAATTTTATTTTAAATTTAAAAAAAAAGAAACTTTACAATTTGATTTTTTTTTTAGTTGCTTAAGATCATTTTTATACTTAATAAAAATTTTTATATATTTGTAATATAATTAATTGAATTTAAAAAAGTTCTTCGATTTTAACTAAATAAATAAAACGAAAAAAAATGAATGAATTAAATGATTTAAATTAATTGAAAATAAAATGGTTCTAATTAATTTATTTTTTAAAAGTTTTTTGTAAATTTTTTTTTTAGTGTCCAGGATTTTTCCGTAATGTTTTAAAAATGCAATGGTATTTGTTTTTGAATAAAAGAAAAAATCCAATTTGAGGACTAAAATCAAGTATCATTATTATTATTGTAGTCTTACTGTTGATTTAAAAAAAAATAATAATAATGACTGCTTATTGTAAATATTCAATTTTATGTTAAGACTTCTTTTTACAACATACTTTATTGTAAGTTTGATTCCTTCTACAATTTGTTCGCTTTTGGCTTGTTAAATGTCTTGCATTCTTTTATTTATAAAATTGTTTATTTAAATTATTTCATTAGAAGAAGTATATATGCTGCATATCATACTTATTTTACCCTTTCTAAAATCTCTTTAATTCTTGCTGGAGAAACTCCTGAATCTAATTTTTCCAGGTTTGCACGTCTGCTGTTGGCTATAGGGTAATATAATATTTTGGCACTCAAATCTGAGAGTGTTAATGCAGTAGGAATTTATGTTTGAAGATTAATTGGTCACGAGTCTTGTTTTTAAAATTATCTGGAAGAAAAAGAAATTGTCTTATTTGGATTTGTATCAGACATTGTTCTTATTTACAGCAAGAATTATTTTGTATGATTTTTCTATTAAGACTTTCTTGCAAGACTTTCCTTGTGAAGAAGTTTGTCAAATACACTTTTAATTTTGAAAGAATACATAAATATTTAAAGCACAAGCAATTGTTATATATATATTTGAATTGTAAATTGTTTAGGGCTTGCAATAGTGGATGAAATCATGACAGGAAAGGCTGGATGGGCAAAACTTTTTGAACCTTCTAACTTCTTTTCCCAGTATAAGTAAGCAGTTCTTTTCTTTCTTTTGCTAAGTTTTATTCGTGTAAATAAGTTAAAGTTATTTTTTATTAAAATAAAGGTACAAAATACCACTTTTTTGAAAAGATAATACTTTTCATTTTTCTATTACACGATAATACTATGTTTTGGCTTGCAAAATATTGTCTGTATAGGCAAAATACAAAAGTTTTTAAACACACGAAAAAAGTTTCATGTTATTTGATACACAGTAAATTCTTAAATTTAATAAATTTCCTAGAACTTTAATTGCGTTTTGTGATTGTTTTGTTTTTTATACATGGTATTTGAACTTATCAGTTTAATTTCTCCCTTTTAGTTAGTTTTTCAGTCTTGTTTTTACATAAATTTTTTTATTTCTTAACATTAAATATGCATATTTGTGTTGTTTTTTCAGCTTTTGTTTGTGCCATGAAACTACATTCAAGCCAGTCTAAAATTAAAACTGTTATTTGTAACTTAATACGACTTTTCTTTACCATTAAATATAAAAATGATGATAATACAGTGTTTTGTAATGTAATTTAAATTTAGTTGTAAGGTAAAAAAGTTGATATTTTGTTATTCATCATAAAACAATTATGTAAATTTCTTTTTTTATAATTAAGAATTGTCTGCTAATATTTTTTTTATATGTTTCCAGCCCTTATATTTTAATCATTACAAAATGTTTTATGAAAAATATTTTATTTTTCAGGCATTTTATAGTACTTGTAGCCTCTGCACTCTCCAAAAAAGATCATTTGGAATGGTAAGTGAATAGTATTCATTATTTAACTGTAGTTATTAGTAGCTGCTTAATTATCTGAAGAATTTTTTTTAGTTCTTTTCATTGATTTGGCTGTTTTAATATTTTTATCATTTACATTTGTTAAATGCATTTCACAATTTTTTTTTTTTTTTAAAGGTATGGATTGGTGGAATCAAAAATCAGGATTTTGATCTCACATTTAGAAAGACATCCAAATATTCACTTAGCACATGTAAACCCTGAAACTTATACTCCAATAGGTGCAGATCCGTAAGTAGAAGTATTTTTTCTTTTTAGCATTTCCTTGCTTTTGTTTTAAGTCTAATTTTTTAAAAAAAATCTTGTGATATAATTTTTATGCATAATTTTTTTTATTTGTTTTTCCATATATATAGTTTTCAAAATAACTATTGTCTTTTCAGTGACAAATTTGCGTGCATGTGGTTTATGGGACTTCAATTTACCAAGACAGAAAATGTTAATGTAGATCTCACACGTGACATCCAGAATTTCACAGATTCTGGTAATGTAAACTATTTCTTTGTAATTAATGTAAACTAATTATTTTTTTACCATTCTTGATCAATTGTAATAAGTTGTGTTAGGTTATGATCAGAAATCATGTTCTTGTGGGCCTCAAGTGTTCAATTTTATTTTGATAAGGGGATGATGGTTTGCTTAGGGAATGTCACTGGCAACAAAATATTTCACCACTTTAGTTTTAATTTCTATCCTTAAACTATTTTACAGTGTTTTTATTAACTTGCTTTCATGGATAAAGAGATAAAATACTATCACTGAAATAATGATAAAATGAAGTTACTTTGATTAAAGTTATTTGATGTGGTATAATCAATCACATGCAGTTCACATTCTTAGTATTTTTGAACAATTTTCAATAAAATAATTTCTTCTAAAATAATTAGATATATTCATGTTAAGTTATTTTTGTACTAGAAACAAATTATCAAAATACTACGTTCTCTTTTTTTTCTTCCTCTAATCCTTTTTTGTTTAAAAACTGTTAAGAGCCTTGTTTTTTCTGCTATTCAATAATTTTGTCTTAGGGTTACTAAAACTATTGCTGTTCAGAATCAAAGTTGTAATAATTTGGTAAGCAGAATTAGCTGGACATACAGACTGGACTCTTTCAAAAATATATGTTCATGAAGTGAAAAAGTGTTATTTTTAGCATAAAATTTATAATGTTTCTTTCAATTTTAGCCATTTTTGTAAGTGATATTTAATTTACTATCGTAATATTCGTTTATTTTCTTTAGTTGCCAACTCAGCTGCCCTGAATAATGCGTTTAAAAAGGGTATGAAATTAGACACAAAGCATGTAAGGAGGTATGTTATTACAGCATTATTTCTTGTTTAATTAAATTTATTATATTTCAAAATAACTTTATGTATTCCTTATTTTATTCAGGAAAGAGCTTTCAAAATACATTCCCAGCCATCTTATTCCAACCCAAACAAAATCCAAGAAAAAGGAACGGATGGTAATTTCTTACATTTTTATTATTTTCGATCTTGTATTTTATATATTTTCAAGTCTCTGACAAAAACACCAGATACTCCAACATTATATAAATAGAAACTTAGTAATTTATCATAGGGCCATTAATTGCGAAAGTTAGTTACAGGTGGAATGAAACAATGAATGTGGGATAAAATTAAATATCAAGTAATGGCTGGAAAATACATGAAAAGGAATGAACTTATATATTACAGACAACCATTGGCCACGGCAACGATATTACCTAAAATATAACAACTTAAAGAAATATTCACAATTAGCTAAAATTATTCAATATAAATAACTTACCTATATACACACAGATATGCACAAGATAATTCTGAGAGAGTTTTTTTTATCTCCCCAAGTTTATTCACAGCTATCCTTACATTGTTACAGTAAATAATGTAGTATCAGGTTATTTACTACTATCATACTCAAAATGTTTAGAATGTTGTCTATCTGTTATTTTACTTTACAAAGTGAGCTTAGATTGCAAAAATTTAGCGATATGAGATTGAATTGCAATAATTTATAATAGAAGTTCACATGATGTTGTAGAAGGGTTAATTGTAGTGGTGGTCTTGTACATTTTCTTTCCAGCTTCAATATGTAATTTTAAGCATTTAATTGTTAGTATGTTTTAATTTTATAACCTTCGTTTTTATTCCTTTGATTTGTGTAATATGTAATTAAATTGCAGTATTGTTTATTTTTTTAGGCAGCTAACAATGTAAATTCAATGTCTGGTGATGGTAAGAATGCAAATGTTGTAAATAATGAAAATAGTAGCCCTACTCAGAAACCAGACAATAAGGTAAGATTATTTTTATACATATTTGATTTACGTTTAGTTAAACTAAAGCACGTTTGTCTCTAAAGTTTCACCCAACTTAAAAAATTTAGTAAACCAACTTAATATTTTTTTAAAAAAAAATTAGCAAACTTAAAAATTTATTTAAATTTTCATTAATTTTATGTGAGATGCACAAGTAGAAGATATAAAATTGTTTAAAATTTTTTGTGCAATTTTTATTCTTATTATCAATACGCAACTTTTTTCAAAGCGTTTTAAAATTTTAAAAAAAAAATTATTTTTTCCCTATCCACTTTAATATTTCACCATAAATTTTTTTGAAGGAAAGATCTTGCTGTTAAAAAGTTTTAGAATTCTTGATTTAATAGTATAAAAAGACTAATTATTTGCATATCTACCTTCTTTTACAAAGATTGACTGGCTAATATTTGTTCACTCAGCTATTGATTGAATCTGGGCACCTAGATGTCTGAATTGAATTCTATTTTATAGGTAAGCGATGAAGATTCTCCCAATAATGGTACAAAAAAGCGGCCTCTAGAGGAGGACAGGAGTCCAAAATCTAAGAGAATGTCTTTGGAAGCAGATTCATCTACAATTTTGTCTCAGCGTGATGTACAGCTCCCATTTTTAGAAGAAAGTCCTGGAAATGACTCTGCTACTGAAGATTCTCAGGTAGACCGCCTGCTTTTACCATCTATCTTGTGGCTTACAAATGCTGCCTATTAATAAGAAAAAGCTGGCTATTAAAGTTGGCCTTGCAAATCTTTACTTTATTGCTTTGCTCATATTAGCTCTTTTTGCATGAATTATCTGGAAAATATTCTTTTCTCTTTCTCTTTGCTTGAATTATCTCATTTTGTGTGCTTTTTTTATTTTGCATGTTTTATTTTTATGAAATTTTTTTTTTTTGCTAATGATAAAATTTATGCTCTTTGGTAAAATGCATGTTTTAAAAATCTTACTTTATTTTGATTTTCTTTTAACTACAGATTGAATAGTAAAAATTCTCTTGACTTTTTGTTTTACTTTTTACTGCTTGCAATCTTTCATTTACTGTTTCATAGATTATTTTTGTTGTGTATTACATTATTTGTGATATATCTGTGCTTATAATATTTAAAAAAGATTACTTTAAATTTTTTACTTATAGAATTTTTAAATCGTTTATGCATATTGTCTTGTTTTGTAAGTTTAAAATTCCATTAATGCTTGATTAAAAATCTAGTTTTTTAATTTATGAGTAAGAATTGCTCATGCTTTTTTTTCTTCTTCTTGATAATGTTTACTATGGTCTTGATGTATTTAATCTTGTAAATCTCTAATCAGGCGATTTTATAAAATCTCTAATTAAGCAAGCTAAAATTTGTATTGCTTGTTAGCAATTTTGATAGCAGTCCAATATGAAATAAACTGCGATTTTGTAAATGAATAATACCTAGTTAAATCCTATTTTAAAACATGTTAAGGTACTTAGATGCAGGGTTGGTCAATCTATGGCCCACGGACCAGAAGTGTCCCACAAAGCCTTTTAAATTGGTTCATGAACTATCTAAATAATAATATAAAGGAAAAAAATACAGTACAGAATTTTTTTTATTCATGCTTGATACTTATCTAGTTTACAGCCTTTCTTAAAATATCTGAATAGGATAATTTCGTTATGAAAATTCTTTTTATGCAATGGGGTACAGTGTTTGCATTGGTATGTAATTGCCTACAAATTAACTATGAACTAAATAATTATTTATGTTAATAAACTGTAAAGGAAAATGAAAAAAAACAAAAACAATTTCTTACTTTCAATGACAATTATCATATTTATCTAATTCTGTATTTGTTAACATTCAAGATAAATGTGACTTTAAGTTACGTATAAATTAAAAAATTTTTCTCCAATATTCTAATAAGTATATCTAATTCAATTTACTTAATTCTTATTTTTTTGCCACCAGGGCCAAAGATTAATTATAAATTTGTAATCAAATACTGTAGTCAATATCTCATTTGTACACCCAATACCCCATTTGTATAACTAACATTGTATTCTGTAGTTTTTGTGACCTGCTACCCAATAGTAGTGCATTTCCACTTAAGAGGGATAGATTTTATTAATTATTTATCTATTAGCAATGCCTATTCAGCTATATATTAATTGTTGAAATCTAAATTTAGAAAATTATTTTATACATACACATGCTTGTTTTCTCTATTCATAATTTAAAAGAAATATTTAAGTATATACATTATTAAATAATAATCTCTAATTAGATGAGTATGTAAAAATGAGAACTTATTGCTAAATATTTGCCCCACTCGCTGCTATTTTTAGCTAGTGAATCTAATTCATAGAATTTATTTTCGAGACTTCTAAGTTTATATGTATGTAAGTTCTTAAGTATTAATGTTTCAAATTAGATGGTAATAATTTTTTTGTTTGTTTTTGAAAATGGTCAATACAACAATTGCTAATACTTTTTCATGAAGTTAGTACAACAGATATAGATTTGTGTAGTGAATCATTTGAAACAAATCTTAATACACAGTTCTAATAATAATAATTGTTGTAAATATTAATATATAATCGGGAGCTAACTAGAAATTTTATATTGCTTTCAGGCATGCTATTTTTTGCATTCATGCTTCTGCATGAAAAAGTTCGAATTTGTTATGCATGATTATAATTTATACTTTGTTCTATATAAGTTTTAGTTAGTGATAAATCAAGTAAAAAAATTGATATTCTTATTGCTATTGAAAAATTAAAATCTTTTTTAATAATTGTACTCTTTGAATTTTAAGAAATCATTTATTTTTATTTGTATGTCTTATAGGAATAAGATGTTTTAGTGATAAATAAACAAACATTGAAAATTTTTGTGTATCTTTTTTACTTGCAAACATTTGTGTGTTTATTACTTTTTAATTATTAAGTGTCAAATTTTAACCCTTTAACTGAGATCCAAAGTTGAACATGTTTGCTTGCTATTTTGAAGGAGAACTACATTTGAGCGTGAAAGAAAAACTAATTTTTCTCATTTCATTATTTACTTGTGTTGGTGAGGAAAATTTGTTTCAAGAGGCATCACAGTTAAGGGGTTAACTTGAATATTTTGAGAAACTATTTGTAGAAATGAGCATTTCTGCTGGTATCTATTTTTCCACTGAAGAATTTTCTAAAGTCTATAACAATGTCCGATTTATTTTGTGGGTTAATGTGGGGTACTCTTGTGTTTCAACCCAGTAAGGTCAAAATTTTCATCATATGCACGGGTTTGCACATATCTTAGGCATTTTTTAAAATTTTTTTTTTTTTTGAATGATTACTTTTAACAAGTGATTTTGAAAAATATTTCAGTTTCACTGCAGTTTTCATATTTACTTTGGTATTGCACGTTTAATTTATATGTCGATCAAATTTAAACTTATTGCATCCTTTTAGATTAAAAATATTTTTCATCGAAAGAGGTAGGAAAAAAACCCCTCCTGTAATGTAAAAGGTGGTTTACTGTATGATATGGCTAATTATTTTAAGTTTTACTATGATAAATTGTAAAAGTACCCTCGATGTAGCAAGTTCCATTAGGCTATTATGCCAACTAGGAATCAAAAACATACATTTGAATCTTGATGCTTACACAGAACAAATAGGTAAGATTTGCCGTTGTAAGTAAAAGCTTTATCATTTCAGATATTGATAATTACTGAGAATCTGAAATAACCACGTTAATGTGTAGCAAGACCACAGATAACTGAAAGACTGGGTTAAATTGAGCATGGTAAATAAAATAAATTTGTATAGGTTTAAATTTATATTTCAACCTAAACAAAAGTTTTACAGATGCGACATATGCAATTAATAATTTTAAGATAATTAATGACTTCTTTAAAGGAATTTTAAATGATTTTTGATTCATGTTTATTCTGCTGAATTATTTTGCTATTTTTTAAAATAAAAGAAAAATAACTGGATTACTAAGGTTGCTTTGTGTTCTATGTAAGCAATAGCACTCTCAGTAACTCAGTATGCATATGAGATTTTCATCTGTCAATTTTCATCTTCACTATCTTCATCTTCAATTGATTCTACCTTTTATTGCTACTCAAACTGTAGAATTGATTGAATGTTGCAACTATACTTGCCAGGTACACTGGAAAATGTGAAAAGTGCAGACAATTTCCCAATTCGAGGGAACGGATCATAAAACGTGTTGAAATCATTCTTTTCTCTTGGTCGTATGACTGACAAGCCTAAATAACATAGATTTGAAGCGTTGCAATACTCATTTTCAAAAAAAGGGGGATAGGGAAAAAACTAATTACAAGATTTGAAGTAAGCCACCATGTTGGAATTCATTTTCCTGAGTTTTTGGGTGATAAAGGTTAGAATTTCCTTACTTTTTATCGCCTCCAAAATCTTACTTTGTGAAAATTACTCCTTCAACTTTGGTACCCATTCTATTTACTCGTTTCTTTGTTGTTTTTATTTCAAACCAGTTTTTTTTTAATATTGAGTTTAGTATTGTTACGCTGAGTACTTGTTACTGTAAATATGGTCTTAATGGGCAGATGTATCAATTTTCTTTGTACTCACTCAAATTTAATACCTTTTTTTTTTTAAACTAATCTGTTGCTGATTTATCAAAAAAAAAAAATTTTTTTTATGGGTAAAATGATAAATTATCTGGATTTTTGTGTAATATGCAAATTAATTTTTTTAAATTCTGTTTAGTTCTGTTGCCTTTTTAACACAATTATTCACTTGTCAGCATATGTTTTGATGAAAAGTCCTTTTTATATGTTTTGCTATATGTATTTTTATTAAAATGTTAAAAATTCCTATTAAACTTTTACATTTTGAGATAAATTTAGCTGCGGCAAAGACAAAATGCAATAAATTTTGTTAAAGTTTAATTTATTCAAAATTTTCAAAAGGAACTTAATTTTGTAAAATGTGTTTTGAGTTTAAAAATTATCTGCTTACACTGAAAGGGAAAAAAAATAATTGTATATATTTTTTAATGATGTTTTCATCTCTAATTATATAAATGTTGTTTTCTAAAAAATTACATACTGCTATTTTAGAATGAGTTTTTTTTATTTGGGAAAACTATATTTGAGCATTATAATAACAATTGTATAGTAATATTTACTTGATTAATAAAGGCTATAGTAATTACTCAAAGTTGCATGTATATAGATTCTTTTTCAGAGCCAGGATAAAGAAGAATTTTCCAACTCCTGGTTCGAAAGTAAATTTTGATTTAAAATGTGTTTGAAATGTTCATTTTCAGACCTCAATAATACTTCCAAATGATAACAATAGCTCCTTTTCAACTACAAAGCAGCATGATCCAGAAAAAATGGACACAAACTCTCCCACAATCATTATGGATTCTTGCTCTGATAATGCAGTGGACACAGAAGAAACAAAAGTAAAATGCATTTAATCAGTTTTTGCACTAAATATAATTTTTTGTTTTCTACCGAATTTGCCTACTTATATAGAAACAAATGAAACCTAAGGAAATTATGGGTGTGGTTTATTTTAAAGTTTCTGGTAAATGGAAAACATTTGGTTAAGGCTTTCTTAAAGTTAGATTTCCATCCAGGTACCTTACAATGAGATCCATCAGGGAATGACATCACAGTAAGTGGAGATTCCTTTAAACCTACTGGAAACTGTTTCTTGGCAAGAAAATCAACCTGTCCCCCCCCCCTCGGTCTGTGTCTACTTCCCATCCTCATTCTTGGATGGAATGATAATTTTTGAGAACTAAATACAATGTGGCACTGATATTTTTATTTTTTTAAACAAGAAAAGATAACAAGATTCTTAAAAGAGAAACGTGCCCGAGCAATTTTCAAGAAGACTATGATTGAAAGACAAATATTTTGCTTCGTTAGTACGTGTGAACGAAAAGACTTTTAGAGTTAACTAAGAAATTACGGCCAACGAAATATAAATTATATTCTCATATCTCATTATATGATAATTGTTACCATTTCTTCGTCACATACATTCCCTGGCCGATACTTCTTTTTGAAGTATCGCTCATTTCTTTCTCTATTGATAGACTTTTTTTGTCCGAAAATTTTTTCTTTCTTTCTGCCAATTAGTTATGACTTAAAAGCAAGTATAATTAGTGATCTATACACATGCAGTTCTCAGGTACAAAACTTTGCATTTTACTTCATTGAAATATTATGCATTATTTTAAAAGTTGTCCTTTTTAAAAAATAATTATAAAAAATAAACATATTCAAGATTACATCTCTAAATTTAATGAAAAAATTGCTTTATTCTATGAACTATTCATGATATGACAGTTTTTAATGTATGTATATATCATATATTAAAGAGTAGTATACCATATAATAGAGTAAAAAATAGTATTCACATTTTTTTTTAGTTTAATAAGTGCAAGAAACAAAAACAATAATTATTACAAAATTAAGGTATCCGTACACGTTGAAAAAGTGAATTTTAGCTAAAAATGACAATTTTTTTTAAATTTTATATTACGAATCTCCGTTTATTCTAGTTTTCAAAACAGTTTAAATTTTAATTTTGCGTCAATTAGAAGAAAAGTTATGATTAAAAGAATATTAGTCGATGATTAAAAAATGAAACCGGAAATAACATTCCGAAACCGGAAGTGGGACAAAAACAGTTATATTTATCTTTATTTTGGGATAATTATCTTTCTTTCACTTAAATAATTATTATTTTAATGTTGCTAGAAATGAGCCTCCCAATTTATCATTTATATTAGTAGTTTTTGGGTTAAAATTGGCAACATTCTCACTCTCTTGTGGATTTGTTTAGAAGCAGCGTTCTTCGAATATTCTAATATTATTTTGACTACATTTTATTGAAACGTAATTGAATTTCTTTTCGAAATTTTATGTTTAAGTACTTTGCAATATGGGTAATCCAAAAATCGAAATAATGGACGAAAAAAGAAGTTTCATGGGAATAGCATTTTTAAAATAGAAATGATATAATTTATACTTTAAATGCCTTTTTCTCAGAATGTAATTTCACGCAAAAATAGTAACTTTAAAAATTATTTATTTTTTAATAAGTTGTTGATATATTTCAATAAAATTTTTTTTGTGTATTATGTATAATGTTCTCTGGTGCTTGTGCTACAATTGTTTAAAAATATTTAATAGTTTTTTATTATTGGTCTAAAATGTGAAATATGACGTAAAAAATTTGACAAAAATCTCATAAAAAGTTTTCGATTTTCTATAAAAAATTTAATTTTTCAAATATTTTTATGATTGTAGTCAAATCACTTGACAAAATTCTGCTCTTTATTTTGATAATAACACTTTTTTAATACAATAATTTTGGTGAAGTGTATCCTTTCCCAAGTTTTATGAAAAAAACATCAATTTTTTCTTGTTATTTAGCTTTTAAAAACAAATTATAATATAAATGTCTAATTTCTCTTATTTAATATTAGTTTTTACATATAATAAATATAAAAACATAATTAAAGTGTTCTGAAACTTAATATTTTTAAAAAAGTCCTCCGAACGTGTTCGAATACCTTAACATGACAATATCTGTAAGATTTAAGATGCCTGTAAATGTATACACTTTTAAGAGCTCAAATCTGCTTATCACTTGTGAGAAAGGCTGAATGAAAAGCATAAAAACCAGCATGATAAAACTAAATTTTTTTTTCCTTTAGCAGTTAAACTGATTTTGATGTTTCAGTCCCACCTTTCTCTGGATGCCCTTTGTGAGGCATCTATGATAAATAATAAATAGACTTATCTTATTAATTGAACCATATGTTGTAGTGTTTAAATATATTTGCATTTCTTGAAGAAAAATGATACTAGGTGTGTTATTTTAGATAAATACTGAAAGCAGTTCCTGTGATGGAGTACCTTGCTTAATTGAGAATACTAAAGAAGAACTTATTGTTAATTCATGAGCTTGTGGCATGGTAGAATTGCTGATGATCAACTGTATACAGGTATTGATTTCCACTTATCTACTGTTAACCAAGTCGTATACTCACAAATATTCATGCAGTGATGATCCAGAATGGAAAATATGCATTAATAGGGGTTCAATAAAAGGCTTCAACAAATTTTTAAGGTTTAAATAATAAAGAACTGTTAAATAATAACTGTCAAAACGCAACAGAAAAGAACTAAGTGTTAACAAGGATAACAAAAAGGTAACTAATCTACCGGGAGTTAGTAATTAAAAATTAAATAAACTGTTATTATGGATTTCATAAATTTTAGTAATCTCTTATTTGCTTTTAAAATAGCAGTTTATAAATGAGCATTATTTATAGTATTAATTAAGCTCAAAATATTGTTTACAAAAACGCCAACTATTATAAATTTTTCTTAACTTTTTAGATTTTAGTTATGTCAGTGGAGTTACAAAAATTTTTTTTAAAACGTTTTGCTTTCTTAAAAAAAAAAAAAATTTCAACTAATAATTGTGTATTTTATGAAAGTGGAGCAAAGTTTGAAGGTTATTATCCATTAAAGAGTTAGAAATACTATAAGAATTAAAAATCTGTTTTCCCTCTACTTTGGTTAGAATTTCAGCATTAGGATCTTGACAGAAATTTTTGCTTTAATAAAAGGCATTAATTTGTCAGCAATAATTTTGATGTTCTTTAAAAAAGTTCTTTCTAGCTTTTTTTGAAGAAAAAAAAAACATCCTGATGCTGATAAATTGAATGAAAGACTATAGGTAAGTTCACTTTTAGGCCGGTATTCAATATTATAGTTCTCTTTACTGATTGTAGATCTGAAATATTTGTAATGTTATACTATAGAAAAGTGTTTTAAAAATGAATAAATTTAATTGTTAGCTTTAATTTGTGTAAAATCTATTTTGTTATTTTTTACTATATATATATATATATATATTTACTATATATATACATGGCATTTAGTTTTTCGCTTTCATAAATTTTTAACCTTCACAGCATTTAGATAAGCTTGTTGTATAAAAAGTTTCTTTCTATATACCTTCTTTAATTGAATAGCATGGGAAGAAATCAGTATGTTGTGCCAGGTTATATGGGTTAAAATTTTAATTAAAAAAAAAAAAAAACTAAATGCCTCAACTGCTATATTACTTGTGCTGAAATAAATTTTATTTTAACATCAAGCATATTGTGTATATCCATTTTCTCTAGGGTTCCTCAAAGCCAAATGTGTGGATGGTGTGAGGCCCTGCTCTTCTTGAACGAAACTTGGAGACTACAAAAGGCATACCCAAAATTTATGTATATTTTAGTTTCTTTTTTTAAATCCAAACTCATTCCGTGTAAGTTGTGCTGATGTGGTCACATTTTGGCTCTTGTGAAAAGGGTCGTTAGATGAATGCGTGCCGTGATTGATGTGTGTTTTGATTAATTTACTTTGGTTAATTCTGTGGTTCAAATGGGAATTTTCAAAGACGACTTACCAATTATGTGGAAATTTATTAGGAGAATAATTTAAATAAGTACTTATTACTTTTTTTCAAAGTATTGTAAATAAATGGAGATTACTCGGTCTTTTTTTATGTTGTATATATTTGATTTTTTTTTAAAGTTTTAAAAATTAGAAGCATAATGGCAATTGAATATGGGGGGATATTTTTATAAGGGGATATTTTTGCTATTTGCCATTTTAATTATTTCATGATTTATAGCTAAGGATTTGTTATGTCTACAGCATCTTTCCTATCAAAATTGTATCATAATTTGGATTAAGTAATCTTTAATGTCTATAACTTTGTGTTAATGTATTTTTTATTTTTTTTGGTTTATACAGAACATAAATTCAAACATTATTTAGTTTTCCTAGCCAACTTTTGTTTTTAGCATCATTTTCAGTGTCGACCTAGATTTGAGGGGTAGGGTATTCCATTTGGCATCACCTAACGGCTGTAGACGTGTTACAAATCTGTTCCTTGCTATTAACATTTTTAAGTACCATTTATATTTAATGGAAACATATAGGTAGGTTATCTTTGAATGGCCTTTTTTTTTCAAATATTTGTCAATCTTGTCTTTAGTAAAGTTGGGTTTATTTAGCCATGGGCACACGTCTTAAGCATGTACAAAAAATAGTAGCCTATTCATTTGAAGTCCAAATATACTTGTTTTGTATATAGTGATATTCTGTAAATGTATTTATTTTGCAGGGTCGGGGGAAATATATTAGTGTACATTGGCTTTGAGTAGAAATTTTCAGTCTTTTTTTTTTTTTTTTCTCCATTTTTTGTGCCATCAGGAAGTTATCCAACCAAAATTAGATTTTTATAAGCCTTATAGTAGTTTTCATGTCTGAAATGTTGGAAGGAATTTACCAGACAAGCTCAAAAATTCATGAACTTTTTTTTTTCTTTCAAATATTTCCTCAAAATTCATCAGCTCTCATCTAACCTTTCAGTGTATGTCTTGAAAATAATAATAAAGCTTTTTTTTTTTTAATTAGCAAACTGTGTTATGTGTTTTTGTGTACTGTTTTATTTCCTTTTTTTTGAATAAAACACAGAAGATTTATGATTACAATTTTCATCACAACTCAAATTATGTAATACAGTCGGACTTCTATTTAACGAACTTCCATTTTACGAATTTCTCTATTTTGCGAATTTTTTCGTGGAACCAAGAACATTTTGGAAATTTCTTCGTTAAATAACTTCCAAATAGCGAAGTGAATTTTCTATTTAACGAATTATTTTTTGAGATCTACTTTCCCTATTTCCCAAAATATTTGAGAAAATTACAAATTTGTTAACGCATTTAATGGGGGAAATGACCATGAATTGATTTTCGCGTCCCCTTAACTTTTAGAGAAAGCCATAACATTTCTTCCCCTTTTTGTTTGCATTTCATACAGGAAATGCCACATCTCTAGAAAAAGGGAGAGGGAAAGCTCAAATTCCTTGAATAGGAAATGAACAGAGAAGATAGAGGGAATGGATTATCAAAGTGTGTGGTTCCTGGTCCCTTATTGACATGTCCCATGCTTCATAGGGTCTTTATCCCCACCTTCACTGTTCACTTCCCTTCTAGAAAAAGTTTCAACATTCCCGTTGTTCACTCAGTAGAGCTCCGTTGTCGAAGTCGCCTCCTGTTTTTAGATTGCTGATCAGAGTGCTGCTTGTTGCTTTTCTTGCGGTTGCAAAATGTCGAAGCGAAAGTGCCTGACTATTCAAGAAAAAAGTTCAATTCTTCAAAAGATTATAAGCCAGAAAACATTTTTAATGCTGATGAGACGGCTTTATTTTTTCAATGTTTGTCTCAAAAGACCCTAACATTTAAAAATGAAAAATGCTTTGGAGGAAATCATAACAAAGCAAGAATAACTATCATGCTAAGTGTAAATATGACTGGCAATCAAAAATTAAAACCCTTAATTATAGGAAAAAGCAAAACTCCAAGATGCTTTAAGGGCACAAAATGTTTGGAGGTTGATTATGAATTCAACAAAAAATCATGGCTGACGTCAGAAATTTGTGAAAAATGGATTCAAAAGTTGGAAAAACTTATGGTTGCAGAGCATCGTAAAATTGCTCTAATTTTCGACAATTGCCTTGCCCATCCGAAGGAAATCAACAAAAAACTGAAAAACATTAGTTTTTTACTTGCCTCCAAACACTACATCGAAGCTACAACAAGGGGTGATTCAAAACTGTAAACTGCACTACCGCAAAAGAATTGTACGAAAAGTTATCACTGCTCTTGAAAATAAGCAATCTATGCCAAAGATCAATTTGCGAGAAAGCATAACAGAAATTTCCAAAGCATGGAAATATGATGTTACAGATCGTACTATTCGTAACAGTTTTGCTAAAGCTGGATTCTTTGTCAACGCTGAGAATTTGGAAAGTGAGGATGATATTCCTTTAGAAGAACTTAAAAAAATGTGGGTACAGCTAAGAGAGAACCACGAAATTAATGGTTCTGAAGCTGAAACCACCGAAACATTAACTGAATCGGATATTTTGGACGATGTGAAAAATAAAAACAATACGGCTATAAATTGTGAGGAAGATGAAGACGGAAATAATGAAGGATTTAACAAACCTTCATATAATGAAATGTTAAAATCATTTGAAACAATTCGTTGTGGGTCGCAGTTTGAATACGAATGAAGGAATTTTCGGTGCATTACAAAAATGCGAGACCTATTGTGAGAAAAAACACTTTTTCAAACGAAAAACTCAGATAAAATTAACGGACTTTATCAGTAGCAATTAAAATTAAGAACGCATGTGAAAATGTATGCTTAAAATTACATGTATAATAAATGCAGCAATAATTTTGATTTATAAAAATTTAGGATTTTTATTCAGGGGAAAATATATGTGCCATGATAAGTGTAACACTGGATAATGTTTTATTCTATTCTTACTTACATTGCAGATTTCTTTTATGGGTAAGATTTATAAAATAATTAATAGATAATAATTTACAAGATAAAGGTGTATCAATTGCAATTTTAATTATTTCTGTTCTACGTTGTGTAAGTAGTTTAAAAGATGATTTTCTATTTAACGAATTTTCCATATAACGGAACTTTTTTTCGGGATTTAGCATCTTCGTTAAATAGAGGTCTGACTGTATTTATTTAAAATTATTAGTAATGATGGTTTCATAAGTCAGCAACTCAATCTAACCTAAAAATTACATGAACACAAAGACCTCCACATAACTAACTACTATAATTTCTATAGAACTAACTATAAATTCCACAACTATCTTTAATGACGAGTATGGTGTAATGAAGAATACAAGACATATCATCAAAGTATCTTGACTTTACAAAACTGACAGGCATTATTTTTGAATGAAAATAAATGAAACTCGCGGAATTAATTTGCTTATTCTATTAGACCTAGAATTTTGAGATAAATGTATGGGTAATCAGTCCTGCCAACTTTATATTCTATATACTGAATTGATGTATGCTAGCACTCTTTATTTCGCACCTTCAAAATTTATCTGAAGAAATTTATTTATTTAAGACTTTCGTGATCCATGTTTTTTTAAAAATTTTTTTTTTAAAGTTCAATTCGGCCTTGAAGCTCATCAGGCTTCTCAAATGTTCAGCCATTGTGTAAGATAATACAAAAATTTAATTTCACAATCTTCATTAAATCATGTTATATATAGCAGTTGTTTATTATCGTTAGTACAAAAAGAGCTGTCCAGAATAAGAAATTTATTAGGATTTCATAACGTTGTTAAACAGCCGACTCAAATTTGAGTTTACAGCTACTAATGTTCAACGTTGTAGCCTTGTAATTTTGAACCCAATTTGGAAGAAGGGAACTCCTGGATCGGTATCCCCAAAGGTATTGTATTGATTTGTTATGGGAACTTGGAGGACTTCACCATATAATTCACTGGGATTCTTTGGCCAGCTGGATTCAAACTCCCTAACCAACCAGGCTATTCTGGCCCTTAGAAATTAATTTGAAGTAATTAGTATTTTTATTTTATTGATATAGTAAAATTGATTGTTTAGTTACCATTTTAATGTCAAAAAATGTTTAAACAGTTTAACAAGAAATTTGATATAATTCAGCATCATATTGATTTATTTATCAGTTATGTGAATCATTTTTCGCACAATGATGCCAGTCTTGCAACAGTTATTTCCAAATACAATGCAAGACTTTGCTTCTAAAACTCCTCTGGTTCTTAGCAGCAGCCATTTTTTAGTTTAAATATGTATATCTGTTGAAGAAGAATTTAAGATCAACTGCCTCAGTAGTTAATGTGTTGCCTGTCTGAAATTTTTACTCGAAATTTGCTGCTTTGGAAAAGGTTATCATTTTAACAAACCATTTAATTAAAATTTCCTTGATGAACTTATGATCTTGTTAAATATGGGCTATAAATGAGTGAATATATGATTAAGAGAGACATATTTTGAATTTAAACCATTTATTAAACACCAACTTTAAAATGTACAGTGATACAATGTCGTTTCAGAGAATCTCTTTGATTAAATGCTCGTCCGCAAATACTGCAGGAAAATGGACACAGGCCGGTGTGAATTACTTGATGTCTTTTAAAGTTAGATATATAATTAGTAGAATATGAACAAGAACTGCATTTAAATCTATCTACTTCTTTATCACGAAGAAATGAGGAGTTCCGACTGTACTTAGGCCTTATGTTACTTGTGAAACAGTCTGAAATATAAAATGTTAAACTATGGTTACAAAAATTTTTTGGTTTCCTCACACAATTTAGTGCTTACTCAATATAGAGTCATAAAAATATGAGAATTAAATTTTTAGCTAACTTAAATACTATTTATTCATGAAACAAATGCAAGCATACACTTTGCTATAACACAATTAAAATATGAAGATAAGTAATACTTAGCTTTATTTAATCATTTTAGCAGTACATTACACCAGATGAGTTAGGAAGGATAGAAAAGGCATAATATATATATAATGCTCATTAGATTAATGCAATTCAGAATGAATATTTTAAAATTATAATAGTAAGGCAATAGCAATCTTAAAGTGGGTATGTTTTGTATTTTAAAAAAAAGGATAACTGTGAATAGTTTTCAGCAAAAACCAATAAAACAAGTAGATAACACTAGTATGCTTGTAAAATTTTTTTTTGTCAGAAAAAAAAAACTATAAAACCAAGACTAGTAAGTTAAATAACATTCTTGTTTTTGATGGTAACTTAAATAATAGCACTTATATTAAATGTATTCATTTAAAACTTAGAATATTTGAATCACACTTCTAACTGATTATACTTATGTATGTATACAAAGCATTTTTTTTTAAAAAGATGTTATAAAAAAAATGGATCGTCCATATAAAATGCATTGGTAAAACAAGATACAGGACTGTTGCAATAGTAATTTCAGCCTCTCTTGTTCACTACAAAATTTTCTGAACTGTAAAGATGTCTAAATAAACACAAGTACATTTCAGTTTTCTGAAAATATATATTTCTTTTCTTTTCAACATCTAAATTGAAAGCCTGTTTAGTTTTGGACATATATAATTACACAGTTAATTTTTTGAAAGTAATGTAACTATAAAATTGGTTGTTATTAAAGGATATATGCACCTACATGTTTTTTTTTTTAAAGATAAATTACTAGAGTTAAAAAATTAAAAGTTGAATAAATGATCGATTATTGTCAGTTTTTGAAATTTGAGATACTATTGAAAGACTTAACATTTTCAAAGGCTGCAAATGTTAAATTTTATCATTTGCCTGTTTTAATAAAAAATTTAATGAATATTTAGTTTATATCCTACGTTGCTTTTGATAGAAATGAAGAAAATATAAAAATGTTCATGTTTTTATTGGGTTGCTCATAAAGTAATTTCGCTTTTGCTTAATAGAAGACTTAGTTATATTTTACGCTGCCAATTCCACTCTTTTGATAGCTTATTGGCAAGGCTTGCTTGTGAAAAAAAAGAATGATATATTCTATGCTGTATTTTTTGTTTGCTCTTTCAAACATGGAAACTGAAAAGCAACATTTTCTGCATATTTTATCATTGAAAAGATGAAAAAATGTATTCAATGTATATGGAGAACGTGTTGCAGTACACCAGAACTAAAACTGGTTTGCAAAATTTCGACAAGGTAATTAAGATGCACCACATCAGTAAAAGTTTATGAAGACACAATTGAGAGATTAAATTTGACCATCCAGGATCATTTGAAACACTCAAGATCGACATATGGGTTCGTGTTCTTACGGAAAGGAAATTTGTGCCATGGTATTGTAATCCGTGATTTGCTTCTCAAACGTTAAGAAAATGATTCAATTTTGAAGTGCCTCACCACTGGGGTTGAGAAATGGGTTGTCTACAATGCTATGGTCTCAACAAAGTTTTTTCGTAAAACCTTTACTTCGAATAAGGCGGTCAAAAATAATCTGGATCAGTTTTTTGTGCATGGAATCATGCGACTGCCAGGAAGATGGCAAAAGATATTGCACCAGACTGAAATAAAATAGTCTTTTATTTTCATAAAAAATGAAGTTAATTTCCAAACAACCCAACAAAGTTCATATGTTTGGGTACTATCTTTAAGCATTTAAGAAGCAGAAGTTGCTTTTGCAACAGTCCAAAAGTATAGTAATTATTAATGTCATGAAGAAAATATACAATTTAAAAATATCATCACTGAGATCACTGGACAAAAAATTATGAGTATATAAATCAAGAAAAACATTTACTGAGTAACTCAGTCTCTGGAAGCGATAACTGCCAGAATACAGTTAGGAAGCAAGTCAACAAGATCTTGTATGTTTATTACAATCAGTTTAAGCCAATTGTTGTGAATTTGATCACAAAATTCTACTTAATTGTAGGAATGCAGATTTTGGCATTTTAGTTACTGTTCCCCTTTATCCCACAGATTTTCTAAAGGGTTCAAGTTTATGATTATGCAAGCCAATTGAGTTATAACAGAATGTAATTGTTTATATAATCAGTCATATATGTTACCAGATGAATTTTTGTTGTAGACATCCTGAAAAATAATAGTATCAGTAGCGTATTTATCATGAAGTTGATGATTCAAAGGACACTGATCATCCAGAATATTAAAATTTACATATTGATTCATGCAAGTAGTCGCCTCAGTGAACAAGCTCAATAGATAAGATCTACTTCTAGCTCAGGCATATGGTCCATTTCTTTAGAGGTGACTAATTTTTTGTTCGGTGAGCCAATTTACATTCGAATTGCATAAAAAAATTAATTAGTAATATGTTTTGTAGTTAAATGAGTGATTAAACCAGATCTATTTTTAAACTGTTGGAGACATCTATCACAGTGATATGGGGTTTCGCCAGTATGTGATCGCACATGACACTTTAAGGTCACATTTTGGTTGAAAGACTTTCCACAATAGTTGCAAATATATGGTTTCACACCAGTATGAATTAAGTAATGTCTTTTAACATTTCCAGCTACTCTAGAAGTATAAGAGCATTGGTTACATTTATAAATTTGTTTCAATTTCTTCATTTCCATATAAGCAGCATCATACACAGATCCATCATGAAAATTTGCAGGACTATTTACATGTGAATAAACTGAACTAAAACCTGTGTGCAAAAATAAAAAATCTAAATTATTAGATTATACAGTAAAAATTCATAATTTTTTTTAATACTGCTATAAAAAAATGTTGAACACTTTATAGTCTATCTATAGAGAGAACTATCCTTGCCAATCTTAGAGGTGTTGGGTCAATATAAAACAGATTTTTGCTCGGATCAGCAAGATAAAAGGAATCTGAGAGAGAGAAGCTCTCCTCATTGAAATGTGCCAAATCTTGTTTCCATAGCAGAAGGCAGCCTTAGACCTTGCGGCGAAGGAAGTTTTTTCTATAGTCAAACTATTTTTGTAAACAGAAAATATAACATATGAGTAACGCAAGTTTTGATAATTAAATATATCTTTAGATGAATTTTAATAAAACATGTTACTTTTTAGTACAACAATAATAATATATATATACCGAAAAAGCAAGAATATAATCAATTATTTTTATTAGACTTGGGTATGTCAAATACTACAAAAAAATTCATACAAGCATTTAAAAATTTTTTTTTATAACAAGCTAACTGAATTTTTATTCTTGTGTATTGTAACCAAATTGGTAAATTGCAGATATACATTCTGTATGCATATTTCAAAATTAGGACAATATTCAATGGAAGATAAATTTGCAACAATTATTTGTAACTTTAAGTTCATAGCTTCTATAATAGAAGCTATCTTCAATTCCTGTTAAAAAGACAACAGTAGTTTATGTCTGCAAGTAAAAAAGTTATTTTCATTCAGAATAACAATCAAGAGATGTAAACCAAACAAAGTGTTAAGTAGGTAAAAAAAAAATTAGAAAGCAAAACAAAATTGTAAAACTACCAATTACTTATATTGAATTTTTATTCCATTCTTGCAAGGTTTTCTATAGAACATAGAGGACACGTGTACACAAGATTTCAGAAACATAACCCATTATAATTCAATATCACCAATTTCGAAAAAAATGGCTAATTCATTTTAATACATAAATTTAAGCAAATAAAAAAACTACATACTAATTAAAAATTTATCGAAAAAATGGTTTGCTGTTTTTTCCTAACATTATGCAAATTGACAAAACACTGATTGTTGCCTTCAGCAACATTGTAAAAAATGACCAAGATTCAAAAATTTCAATTTGAGTAATATTTTCGAAATGTGCGCGACTTTGTAAGCAACAAATTAAACTTCAATTCTAAGAATCACCGTACAGTGGAAAAAAGTTGAACAATATATGTCAACAGTAATGTTACAAATTTCTAATTTCCGAAATCCTCCTCCAAGACTTTCTAATGAAATTAAAAATGCTATCTGCATTTGTTGCAGGTATGCAACATGGTAACATAAAGGGTTAACATTTTGGGTGGAATTTCAGTGTTTCGCATAATGCATTTATTTTATTTGCAAGTTAATTCTTTTTTTTTTTTTTTTTTTTTTTTTAAATTTCTATCAAAAACTTACTTTTTAAGAAACATTTTGTATTATATGCAATATCGTAATATTGCAATGCGGAAGAGTGTTTTTTAAGATCACATTGATATGTCAATGAAATCACTTCCCCTTCCCCATTGATTCATTAAATCAGTTATATTAGCTAGTCATGTAGCTGTGCAATCTTTTATGACTATAATCAGTACTCTGGGTGTAATACTTATGGCATTAGAGATGACAAATACAGAAAAAATAAATGAAGTGTGTGTGATAAGATTTATTTAGGCTAGCAGAAGTATTTAAATGAAATGGTTTGTGAAAAATTGAAGTTCTACTGTGGTTCCTTTTTACAAATTTTGAGTGAAATGTAAGGAAAAAAATGGATATCTTACAATATGAATGCCTTAAAATAATTAAAATTTTAACACAAGTTTGTTACAGGCACGAAAAGAACTCACATCAATTGATTATAAAATAAAATGTTCCTAATAAAATTTATTAATTATCGTTCGGATAAAATTACTCAATACAAGAAATATTATATTATTCAGCATTCATGGACAGTCCGACGATGGAAATTCATGCTTTCCTTCTGAGTAAAACCTTTACTACAGATGGTACATATAAAAGGTTTTTCTCCAGTATGACGCCTGTAATGTCTTGTAAGCTTCGAACGGAATGGTGATGCATAGGAACAAAGATCACACTGATAAATCTTTACTGATTTCAATGTTGGATTGTTAGCATCCCAACTGAAATTTATATCATTATACCCTATAAAAAAGAAAAGAAATAAAAAATATTCTTATGAAAAAGAAACATTAGATAATAATTATCTTACTAATAGAATATTTGTGAGGATATTAGTTTTTTTTACAATAAAATATTTGTAAGGAAAAAATTCTATAATAAATTATCATTGTGTGATAAGTCTTTTGGTAGCAAATAAAGTTAATTTTTTAATAGCAGGGCTGGGTGAGTTTGGTTCAATCAATAAAGAAAAATTAACCTTGTTATATTTATAATAGGCAACTTCAGACTTTACTACGGATCTAAAACGTGATAATTTTATAGTTACGTAGCATTGTGGTATACTCAGCCATAGGATTCAAATAATTTAAGAACCAGTATGCTTATTATTATTATAAAAAAGAAATTGTTGAAATAAAAAGAGAGAAAAAATAATTGTCAACAGTTCATTCCAAGTAAGTAAAAAATATATTAAAATGCAAGTTAGAATACATTTTAAACCAAATCACATATTTTTTTAAAAAGGAATATTTTAATTAAAGAAATTTTTTAGAAAATATTTTAAGCTTCAGAACAATAGACAGAT
Organism: Parasteatoda lunata; assembly: GCA_949128135.1. NCBI lineage: Eukaryota > Metazoa > Arthropoda > Arachnida > Araneae > Theridiidae > Parasteatoda > Parasteatoda lunata. The sequence continues at coordinate 34,697,639 of OX421972.1, forward strand.
AAGTGTTAGAGAACAGAAAAGCCAAGTGTTTAACAACATATTTAATTTACATAAAAGCAATAAAATAGAAAAACTTACAAATCTTCTTATGCATGAAATAAATAATGAAAATTAAAACAGTGCCATTATTTCCATTTTATAATTGTATTGTTTTTAGATGTTGAAAAAATAGGTCCACAAATTAGAAATGAAAAGCGTTAAAAAAAAAAAGAGGTCCACATCAGAAATGTAAAACATTAAATACACAACCATTTATGGTAAAATTAATTAGGTATTTAGGTAGTGAGTCATATTCAGGTATTTAGACCTGCAGTCTTTTTCATGTTATCAGGCAGGTATCTGAGTTACTATCTAATAGTGATAGGAATTTCTTCATTTGCAAAACTGCTGTATCATCATCAAACATAATATTGTAATTAATTTAGGATATTTTTCAAAGCTATTTGGGTGAGAGAAATAAAAATTAAAATTTCAGTACCATAAATTTGAAGTAAACATTTTTTTTAAAAGTATGTAACAGAATCTGCTAGACTCAAAAATGGACAGATAGCTTAAATAATAATATTTTTTTCCCATTATGTCAGTTATGTTATAAAAATAGTATATTATTTGTTAAGAATTATTTTACAAGATGTAGATGCTTTGAAGAACAGTCAAAGAAAACGAAACAAATATAATATCAAAGCTGCTTTTAACATTGTTAATGGCATAAGAAGGTTTATGATTAACTAAATGATTACCATTACCAATCTTTTTTTAAAAATTCAATTGAGTGTACTTTTGAAGCATATCTTGCTACTCAATCATTTTTTGAATAAGAGATATTTAAAAAAAACTGCTCAACTTATGTTTAGAGTTGAGAAGTAAAAAATATGAGGATAATCCTGCATTTTGCGGATATTTTATAACATAGAAACAAATTTGTACTGTTTCCAATGATACACCATTCTATTAGGGTATATAAAAATATAACCTTTTTTCATAAAAAATGCTTTTAAGTCAGGTTCATACCTTCTTTTAACAATTTGGTTGATTTTTCCTATCTTTAAATAACTATGGGAAAACTCTAGATTTAAATTTCTAGAAGATATGTGTTATAGTAACCTTTCAAATTCTGAACAACATACAAACAATTGCTGTACAATAAGTTGTTACCAAAGAAAAACGTCTTAAAAATATTTAAACACGAAAATGAACACAATATTTTGAGAAAATAATTATTATAAAATGATGCAGATTTTTCTTCAAATTCATAATTTTAATGATATGTAAAAAATAAAGATATTTCAAACCTAAACTGATTACTATTAAGTTTTTTATAGAATCATAAAGCCATTTAAAGTAAATACCATTGGAAAAAAAATAGAAATAATCGAATTCTGTTTCAAATTTTTAGTTAATAAGTGAAAAATCATAATTTTAGTTAACAAATGAAAAATCTTTACTATTTTCATACATCAAACTAATAAGTAAGAATAATTCATAACAAACATGTCTTAGCATTAGCGTTTTATTGGGTCTAAAAACAGTAGTTGCAAAAAAGAAAATTAAAGAACCCAATTTATGACAGAAAAATATAGAGTAAATAATGCGATGTGATTAGGTTACATGAGGTCAAAATCAAATTTTTTAAATCACTGACATGTTTTGGCGAGACTTCATCAGAAAGAAAACATGTCGTGTCACGTTTTTCTACTGATGAAGGCGAGTCTAAATGTGTCATTTTTCATAAATTATTGGTGACCTTATTCAACCTCTTGTTGCATATACTGCACTGGCTAATACCCATAAGATGGCGAATCAAAAGGATTGATTCGCCATACCAGGCAAGTCAATATCAGAGCCTGGTTAGCATAAATTTAAGCCATTAGCGGAGCCAATGGTTAGCATAAATTTACTTAATCACCATAACTTTTTGAGATGTACAACTAAAATAAATATTAGTTTAAGTTCACATCATACCCTCCATCAACTACTACAGAATTTCCATAGTTTTAGAAGATATTTGTCTTAATGCAATAATATTAAAAAAAATTAAATTTGAAAGTATCTTGCCCACCACTTAAAAATGTCAGGTCGACAAACAGTCATGCTCTTAAATCCCGATAATGTATGTAAAAATTTCATTTGGGTTGAAAATTTTTTGCTTTAGTTCACTACCATTTAAAAAATTATTTAGTACAAACCTTAAATGTGGGGGGTATGGTTCACATTCATCACATTGACCGAATTTCAGAGTTTTGAGAGATATGGTAACTATTTCAAAAAACAAACTTTAATGGAACAAAGAAAAATGTATACAAAAATTAAAAAATTTTCATATGCGTGAGTTGGTGAGCTTTAAGGTTGCCTTTCTGAGTGAAAGATTTTCCACAATGATTACAAATGAAAGGTTTTTCATTTGTATGCACTCTCATATGGCACCGCAAAGATGAGGTATAATCAGTTGCGTATGAACATTCCTTGCACTTGTGACGATATTGTTTGGTAGACTGAAAAGATTTCATCTGATAAGATGCAAAGACAATAGAATCTGGAATGTTAAAATATTTATTAGAATTTAAAATGATTAATAAGAAAAACTATTTTAATAAATACACAAAACTATTTTATTTATAGAAAAAGACAAAAACCAACTTAAAAAATTATAAATAGACATTAAAACAGAGTACAAATTTTAATGCTACAATCGAACATCGCCAATTTTTTCTTATATATATCTGCGAATCTAAGCATTGGTTTTTGTCTTTACTACAATTATCAAAAATTTTTAATTTTTCCATTAACATTAAAATTATTATAAAGAAAATTTCTTTCACTATATTATTTTTGCTTTATTTAGCTACATTTTTTTAGATGTTATGAGTTTTTTTGTCATCTTAATTTTTAAAAATAGTTTGATTCTAGATAAATAGAATTTTGTAAAAAAGATTTTTATTTTGAAGTTCACAACAATTTAGTGATTTTTTATGATAAAAAGAAAAGTATTTTCAAGTTTACGAAAATATCTTGATTAAGTAAATTTATTTCATTTAACCCAGCTGTACTTTTTATGCATTTTGGATTTTTAATTATAAAACACAGTCTAAATTCACTCATATTCAAAACCTTATCAATTGACTTTGTAAATTACAGACATTTTAACTATGAAAAATTGTTTCACTTAGATCTAAATAACTTCAAATTTGAAAAATTGTTTGAAAATTTTACTTTTAATTCAATATACGACATCGATGCTCAATACTGTATTTCATAGCCAAAAATTATTAAAATGCTAAATGTAATATTTTCACGTATTTTGACCTACATTAATACAAGATATAAAAAAGTATGAAAAATATGTTTAATGAAATATCTGCTTTCAAAGTCTAACATTCCTTTTTGGAATGGTTCTAATAACTTGTTACAAGTTTACAAAATATATTTTTTGCAATTTTTTAAGACAGGCAGTTAATTTAAATTTGATAAAAAGCAGTATTATATTCTAATTATTTGTTTCTTTAAATGTAGCTTTACTTATTTTGAATGTCGGACTTGAATATAAATAACAAAATTTTCTACAATATCAAGATAAAATTTCTTGCAAATTAATTTTTATTTGGATTATTAAAAAATATTTCAATACAAAACTACAGTTAAAAAAATATTAAATGAACAAAGCACTTTTGGATTTGGTGTATATCACTAAGTAAATGCACATATTAATTCACTTGTAAGAAAACTTTGTTTATTAGGAGTTTTACATAATTTGACATTTTTAATTATGTACCTAAATATCAGAATGTACCAAAATATTCACATTTCAAAATTAAGCAGTTATCATTTTTTTCTTTTATGTGATAATTGCAGTCATTCACGGCAACATTTGTGCCATACAGTTATTTGAAAACTGATCATCAATTAAAATATAAAAAAATGATAAGGCATTAAAAGTATGAAACATCTCAATTTCATTATTAAATGTTCAAATAAAAAATGATTGAAAGGACAAAAAAAAAAAATAAATAAATATATAAATAAAATCACAGCTGCTTTGAAGGTGTTAAACATTGTCATTTTATTGCTATAATATATTTTAAGTTAATTTTACAAAACAGACATTTTTCTTAATGCAGCATTTTTATCAAAGTATTTAAATACTGTATGTATCAATACGGAACTTACATTAATTACAGAAATCAGATGATCAATCACAAATATTTTTTTTTTATTCTTAGATTAACCACTTAAATACCTAGGTTACTTTATAAAAGGCAAATTACGTTTGCACAATAATTTGCCCATTTTAATTATGGATAATGATATAAAAGTATGCTTATTAAAGAAAAAGCTTAATCTTCAGCTTCTTTCTCAAACTATCAATGTAATTTTTGAGTTGACGCAGAATAAGTACTGTACCTATAACATTAAAATCATAGTTTAAACTAAAAAAAAAAAAAAAAAAAAAGAAAAAAAAAAGGGCAAATAAAATATTTTGTAACTAAAATTTAATCCAATGTTTATATGAATTGAAATTTGGCTACTAAAAGGGTTTTTAGACCAGTAAATATTTATACCCACGAATTTTATGATATTAATTTGATTTTCAGATGCACATTAGAGCAACACAAATAAGTTTTGGAAATGGTCTAAGATTTATCCTTGGAGACAATCTCAAGACAATGATATATACAAGCAATATTTTTACTAACACAATTTTGACTGTATAGTAGATAGTAGTTATAAATACACATAGTCTTTGTACCACGCTCCCCAACCACCCAACCATGCGTGGATTCTATTGACTGTGAAACTACGGAGAGTCTTATTATATTAAAATAGATTCAGAGTCACTAAGAAAAAAAAAAGAGAAATTTTAATCAAATTAGACAAAGAATATCGAAACTTTGATAGAGTTATGGAAAGCAAAGACTCGATCCACCATACCTTCGGCTGCTTCATTATATTAATAGTAACATTTACTTCCTGATAGCAGTATATCACCATAAGAACAATCTTAATGTTTTTTTACTTTTTAATGCTTATTGTGGGGTAATTAAAAATATTTTAATAACATTACTCAGTTATATAGCTATTGAAAGAATTACTAAGAGGAAATTTCGTTAAATTTGAGTTAAAAAAATATTTACTTTACAGTCAAATTTAAAGTGAAATAGAAATTTTTTAATTCAATTAACATTTTTAATTTAATTGAAATAAAAATTGCAAATATTAAGACTGAGCTGCTATTTACATCATTTCAAAAATAATACTGTTTAAAGAAATGACATAAGTAGGCAACACATGTTCGCTGCAAAAACTGGTACTTATTATAACATTACAAAGAAAAAACCAAAAGCCAAAAAACAAGCTTGGGAAACATGTTTTAACATATTGCACTAGATGGGAGATTTAAAATTGAAATAAAGAATAAAAGCAAACCAGATATAGTTTAAGGTATTATGAATGGACAAAAGTTGACAATATTAAGTACAGAATAGAAGAAAATTTCAAATAAAATATTTTGGGCAAAACAAAATTCTTAAAAACTGGACCATATAATGAAAACTTAATTAATCTTTAGGAAATAAATATTAAAATATAAGACTTAGTATTAAATAAATAAAAAAAAATTAAATTGTTTAAACTATTGTTTGATGAATTTTTTAAAAATAAAGATAAAAACACGGCATTGAAATTTGTTTATTTTAAATATGTTTTTTATACAATTGAGATTCAAAACATAATAGTTTTCTTCTTTAAAAAGTAAATAGAATTAAATACATTTTATTTTGTAACAAATTAAATAAATCAAAACACTAAAAAAAAAAAAAAAAAAAAAAAAAAAAAACAACACATACAAATTTGATACTAAATAACAAGTTAAAGGATAAATTTTGCTGTTAACAGCATATATATATATATTAAATTTTTTTCAATAAATTTCAATTATAGAGAAAGCAGAATATTACCTTATGTATTTCTGAAAATTTTAAAAAAATAAATGCAAATTTTAATGTTTAAATCAGTAACAAAATACTGCAATTTAGATAAATTCAGTTAATCCAAACTCTAAGAAGTAACTTAAACAGAAAATACAAATTTATAAATACTTTGTTTTTATGCGAGAAAATTTAAACTAGTTATGATATAATAAAAACAATTTCTTTACACATAAATATGAAGCTCCTATTCAATTCTAGTTCAATTAACACTTAGTAAAAAACGGGTTTGTTTACTTTCTTGTATGTGCAAGATATTTCTAACTTATTTCACAATTAGTACACTTCAACTTAGTTTTACAGTCAAACGGAAGGTACCAAAATTAGACAAGATAAGAAAAGCAATAAATTCACTAGATATCTAAGATCTGTATTTTGAAATGAACAAAAATAGAGCTGTTCAAATAAGATCTTCATATATTAACTTACAAACCGAATGAATTTAATTATGTAAAGAAGCACTTCAGAAAATATATAACTTCTCCAGCACCACACATCACATACCTTGCAGTTAAGTATATTTTTACGATTGTGTGATAAGGTAATAAGGGTATGTAAAGAAGCACTTCAGAAAATATATAACTTCTCCAGCACCACACATCACATACCTTGCAGTTAAGTATATTTTTACGATTGTGTGATAAGGTAATAAGGGTGCTTTTTTTTTTAGTTAATTCACTCGTATAAACATAATAGAATTTCAATCTCAAAAGCTTTTGTTTTAAAACTTAGTTAATCTGTTATATAAGTTATGTATACATATATATAGAAAAAGTTATACTATATATATATACATACATACACACACACTCCTCAGTAGGATCTTATTTTTTTTAATAATCGAGATATTCAAATAAACAATATCTAATAACTTTTATCAAAATACTAAATTTAATTTTTAAATAAAGTATTTAAAAAAATTTTTTTTTTCTCAAATAAGTATAAAGAAGATTAATTTTAAAATTTACTCGCATAATTGTCCCAAGAGAACTATTTTTTTACAAAATAAACCATTGCTAAAACGCAGCATCTATTTTGAATTGCAAGTTGATTCAATTAGTTTTAGAAGTTAATTTTATTGCTCTATATTCATTTGCAAAGCTTTTTCAGGTTTCCTACTGGTTTCGCTTGCACTATGATATTAAATAACTTTTGATTAGATAACATATTCCTTTTTATTAAAAGTGGAAGTCTTGTAGTTAAGTAAACTAACTACACTAGTAGTATTAAAAAATGAATGGAATAATAAAATTTTCAAATTTCTTAAGCAAAACCACAACAAATAATTTAACATTTATTGGCTACTCAAACATAGTAAAGCACTTTTGCAACAACATGTAAATTAGGGGTTCTGGAAGTTAAAAGTCAGCAATGTAATCAGCATTGCACATGCTTCGCCCTTACTTTCCAGATTAGCTGATACCCATTGATTTGAAGCTGGTTGAGCTTCAAGCATATACTGAAGATAGAAAGCAGTTCTTTACAATGTAATGATAGTTTAGTGCACTGCAATAACTACGGTTCTATTTTGGCTCCTTTTACTAACATAAAATTAACAATTCTATGAAATCATGTAGTACAAAAGGCATTTCTTATCTTCAAGGTACCATGCATAGCTAAACAGTGACAAAAGTTTATTAAAGAAATTGAGAAAAGAGAAAATTAAGTGCATATGCAAAAAAATAAACTTTTAAATCGATTTTGGTTAACAGAAGCATTAGGATGAAAGGTGCTCTGCTGTATATATTATATATATCATGCATTTTTTTTTCTTTTTATAAAATAGGTTTAATATTTGTAGATTAAAAATGAACACAAAATGTAAAATAATTATGAAAAATAGATTTATTTTTATGTATTACAGAACACAAGCCTTTTATACACAAGTCAAAATTAGACAATAAATGTTCAGTAATTTTATTAAGGTATTATAATTTTACAGAGTTGCTTTTATTAAAAAGTAGTGCCCTCAAATTAAACTAATATCTATGAAGTTTCAGAATTAAGTAGTTCATCTAATTTACATTTAGAAATCAAGAAAAATAAAGACAATAAACAATCTATAATATAGGAAACATTTTAAACATAAGGTATTAAAAAAAAAGTCACTCTTATTAACAACTGACAAGAATAAATAAATAAGATTGTAGTTTCAATTACTTCTTTAACACATTTTTCCGACCATTAGAAAACAGTTTTAGTGTTACAATGCTAAAAATATATATATATATATACATTTAATCCACACTGCAACAAGAAATTACTAATCAATGCATTTGTTTTTGAATATAACATTGTTTAAGTTTTAGCAGAACATAATTGCAAAATTGTATAATATTGTATTTGTTATGTGACACAACAGAAAAAATTTGGCTTAACCAATAGTTTCAAGTTACTTCAGATTTATAGCACACTTACAATTGTTCAAGATAAATGAAAAAAAAAATATATTGTCATTTTTTATTGGGCGAGATTGTGAATTGTGCACCATCACCTTTATTTCTTAGACTTTCAGGTACCCACTTATTTGTTGAGAGCGGGTTTCAAGTCCTCACCAAAAAGACAACTCAGCTCTATCTTATGTATCATATGCAAACATAAAAAGTTTCTCAAGCTTTTAAAATCTTTATTTATAAAATATATATAAAAAATCTTTGTTAACCCCTTTTGAACTTAGTTAACAGTGAGATTTTTTTATTCCTATCTTAATACTACTATTTTTTTAAATTCTAGCACAGCACTTTCACTTAGATCACAGAACACCAGTTTGAAACCACTGGATTATATATAAAAATTTGCAAAGCTAAAAAGTGGTCGTACTTCAATTACTTAAAAATAAATGTTGGCAGTGTAACTATAAAAAGTGATAAATATATATTTGAAAATTATTTACTTACAAAAAATTAAAAAACAGATTAAAATTTTTAATATATATATAGGAGCAGAATCAAGACAAAATTATATAAGTGCTGACTTGAAGATATGTAGTTGGGATATAACGAATAGTGATTTAGACGAAAACTAAATATTCGGCCCAATAATTGGCAGAATTCCAATTATTCGGCTGCTAAATAGCAACGTTTCCTTAAAAATCATTAATAAATATTATTTTCATGCATAAATAACTTTAGTCATTATTGAAAAATAAACAAAACTAATAAAAAATAAAGAGATGTATAAATGAGATGGGGTAAAGGGATAAAACTATGATAGTTATTCATAAGAAATATTTAAGATAAATAATAAAAAAAACTAGCTATAAAAAAACTAAAGTTGTCAAGTTGAAAAAAATCCACTTAATTCTTAAAACAAAACTTAAATGCTAAAAAGGATATTTTCCACAAAAATATATATATATATATATATATATATTTATAAAATGTTAAGAGATATAGTCTAACAGAAACACTTTTAAAAATGCTGCACTATCATAAAAACAAAAAATTCAATACAAAAGAGAAACAAAAAAATAAATAAAATAAAAATCAATCCTGATTCTAGAAAGAAAATTTTAAAGCAGAACATCTTAGCTTCCTATTTCAGTATTTTCAAGGAAAAGTGAAGAAGAAAGTTTAATAGGAACCCCTCTTAATTGTCACATCATAATAAAAACTTCAATAAAACAAGTTTTTTTTAAAAAGAAAAAGCTAGATAGAAACCAAAAGAATAAATGTTCTCATTAAAAAAAAAAAAATTATGCTGAAAATCTAAACAAAATTTTTTTTCTTGCACTATATTCAGAATTAAGTAACAATAAAAGAATAAAGTTTATTAAAAATGTTTTTTAGAAAATGCTGTGTCATAATAAAAACGCCAATAAAATGAAAAGTTAATAAAAAATTCAACAGAATTTTTTTTTCTTCTTAATTCTCAAAATATAACTTCAGCATTTAAAATCACAGATTTCTATGTTACTGGCAATCTTTAATACCATATAGGGAAAAAGTGACAATAAAATAATAAAGTCTACCAGAAATGCTCTATTGAAAAGCTGTGCTATAACAAAAACGGCCAAAAAGAAAAAACCTTCTCAATTCTTAAAACAAAGAGTGAAAAAAAAAAAAAAGACTTGTATGAATACATAAAAAAAATTAGCAATACAAAACTTGTGGTTGAGTGTAAAGTAATCTAGTTATAATTTTTCAAATTTTGCTTTTCTATTCGTCTTTTGGGACATATATTTGCAATCCGTGTACAAGTTTTAGACCTTAACAAATGTGTGTAAAAATTATTTTTAATAGCGCATAGTTTAAAATAACAATTTAGATTATTCCTTAATAAATCTATTCAAAGTAAAAAAAAATAAAAATAAAAAAAAGCGTTGCCGAAAAAAACTTTTTTTAAAAAAATATGTTGCCAAATATTAGGCTGAAAATTCGGCCAATCAAATATTTGGCAAAAAGGCCAAATATCGAATAATGGACGGATATTCGTTACATCCCTAAAATGTAGCATCATGGTACTTTTAGGAAAAAGTGTTGGAGTTTATGATTTGCTTATTTTTGTAATTTTCGAAATTTTGCTAATAAGGGAGGAGAGGGATCTAAAACTGCCAAAAACATGTTCTTTATAACTGTGATATCATCCTTTATTTTTGAGTGAAATTATAAGCTTTTCAAAATAAAATAGCCGTGATGAAAATGGCTTAAATTTGTTAGTACTATTATTTCTTTGAGTCAGCACTATATATAAGTTAACTTATCGACTTCTTTTAGAAAGCAAAAACAATAATACAGTACTTATCACTATAAATAGGTTTGCACATAAAAATTGCACATCAGAGAAGGATACAAAATATGAGGGGAAGGGTACACAGTCTGCTCTTGTAACATGTAAAATATTTTATTCAATGGTAGTGAACTAAAGCATAACTTTTTTAAAAACAATAGAATTTTGATCAATCAGAACAAAATTCTTTTAATTCTAATTTATAAAATATTAATATTTGCAAACATTTGGGAAAATACTTTGAAAAACTATGGAAATTCCATAGTTGTCGGAGGGTATGTTTTCATATAAAATAAATTAAAATCTAATTGCTAATTCTTGTTGATAAAACTTTAATCAGGATTTTTGAAAATAAATATATATATTTTTCAAAGTAAAATTTTGATATTTTTGAAAATATTAATCACTTTGATTAAAATTTAGTGCTCATGAGTCTTCCTTGTAGATGTAACAGGAATTTTTTATGCATGTGATGTAGTTGTGATAGTTATGTTTCAAGATTTTACTTTTCTTTTAAAAACCTGTATCAAGACAAGCGACAGTTGTAATAACAAAATATTTTGATTTGAATTAACAGAAATTGTAAATAAAGAATTTGAACGACAAATAACAACACAAATTAAACTTCAATATATTTTCAAAACATCAAGCTTAAAGAGAATTGCACATAAAACACAAAAGCAATGAAAGTGAGATATAAAAAACTAAGTAATATTGCCAAGATGAATTTAAAATATTTAAGTAATAAATAAATTAAAAAAAAAAAAAATACTGAGAAAAATCTCACTTATATATTATTAAAAAAAAACTGTTTGTCATGAAATACAGATATTAAATAAAATTTTCATACAAATGAAAATAAATAATACACAATCACCAAATTAAAATAATTACCAAAGCATATACTTCCACTATAACCAATTAAATAGACTCTACAAATCAGTAAAAATATAACAAATATACAAAAATATAATTATTTTACAGTATAATTTAAATCTTGCACCGCTTGAACCTGACCCATTTCTAATGTCAATGCATTATTAGCTGCAGCTCCATCATCTTTTAAATGTAAACGTCTGTGATTTTTTAAACTTGACCTTTGTGTGAATCGAACTTTGCAATACTCACACTGAAAGGGTTTTTCTCCAGTGTGTATACGCAAATGCTCCTGCAAACTAACTTTTTGATTGAATGATTTACCACACACTGTACAAGAAAAGGGACGTTCTTGTGTATGAGTTAAGTAGTGCCTTTTTAGATGTGATGGTCGATTTGTGGCATAAAAACAGTACTGACACTTGTAGCGCAGATTTCGATAATCTCTTTTAGGAGGACCCATGAAAAAGCAGAATTGTGCTGCTGAAAGATAAAAGACAATTATTCAGAATTTTGTAATACACAATAAATGTGAAACAAACATGCATCTTTCAAAATGAATTTTCAGGATTAGCTAATTTCTTTTTCGCAGTTCCTTGTCAAAAATGAATCAAGATTCACTAATATTTAGGGAAACAAATATTTTTTTTGTAAAATTTTGAAGTAGGTAAATAAAAAAAATGAATCCTTACATTGGAGTTAGGCTGAAGTAAACTGAATCTCGCTTTTAAAATTTCCAAATAATAAGCAAAATCGTTATCTCACATTTCTAATACTTAATAATTAATTATGAACATGAAATAATGGTACTACTAATTGATTTCAACTGAAAAAGTATTTTTTGAAGAATATCATTCAACCTCAATTGCAAATGATTATGGCAGTGATCGGAGAGTTTTTCTCATTTCAATGGTTTTTCATGTAAATTTTAATAACACAATTTACTCAGATTTATATAAGGACTCTCAAAATATATGAAGGATATTCTGTAACGTTTACTCTTTAAAAAAAATTATACAGTAGTGGTCATAAATGGTTATATAAGTCACGAAAAATCAAGAAATTAATTAAAATCTGTAATTGAGAAAGGAAAGATTGAAAATATCAAAACCTGTGTGATCGCTGGAAGAAATCAAAGAGATGGAGAAACACTAACCAAACTGGTTTTTTAAGCTTATGGAAGAATTTTTTAAAATTTAAATTACAAACCTTCAGGTGTAAAATTTTCTTACTTCATTTTTGACAAAGATTTTAAAAATATATTATATGGTCAGAGATTTAGGAACAAAATGTAAATGAAAAGGGTAATATGTGAACAACAGGTTATTTGAATAAATCTATGAAAATTATTATTATAATAATTTGTTTTTACTGTTAGCCATAGAAAGAAATGAAATAAAGATTTAGTTGGCCAATCTTAAATACTAATAGTTTTGATTAGTTTAAGCTTTATCTTTGAAATTTCATTTTGAAACAGGAAAAATGGTTAAGATTTCTTTTGTAGTTTAATTGAAGAGCTTAGTAGAAGAACATACACATTGGAATTTTTAAAATTTAAGGTTTTATGAATACAAGATCTGTAGATATAGAAAATTAATTTTTTCTGACAAGTAATTAAATATGGTGTCTACAAATGGAACAATTTACTGACGCTTCTGCACATTCAAAAGCAGATTTTTTTAAAACTGCCATTAATTATGTTCTTTTACTAACCACATTAGCTATTAATGATATAAAGGATAAATAAAAATTGAAAATAAAAAATATCTAATTAAATAATAATTTATGTAATAAATCATGCAATAGGAAATAACTGCTTCAAAATTATAAATATGAAGCATAGAAAAAAAAGAAAGAAAAAAAGTGGAAAGCATAAAAATAAATAATAAAATTAAAATCTATAACTAAATAAATTAATAAACTAAGACTTTTGCATAGATGCAAGATCATGAACATAAGTTTTAACAAAATATAATAAAGTGACGCTGATTAATAACTTAATTTGATAACTTATTTTAATAGAAGCTGTAAATTTAGTGAAATAAAATTAAAACTATTGAAGAATAGAATAATGAAAAAACATTTACCTCCAATAAGTACAGACCTGTAACTGTAGACAGAAATAGATACAATACGGTTTTATGAACACTTTTTCAGCATAAATTATATTTATATATCATAGATCAAAACTAATAAAAAGAAACTAGCAATGAAAGAAAACAAAATGAAAGCAATTCATAAAAAGTCTCAATTCAAATAAATTATTTTTATAATTACAAATTAAATTCACATATAAAATTAATAAATGATTATGAATATATATGATATGATATGAATATATGAAATAATATGCAATAGACCATTCATATCTTAAGCACTGTGAAATTAAATTGGAAGAAAGTTAGAAACAATCTGAATTTTTTCAAACAATTTTCTGTACTTAACATGGAAACAATATTTTTATCAATATTTATAAATATCAATACTTTTTTTAGTTTATTAACTTATTTATTAAGTAATATAAAAATTTAAAATATTTTAAAAACCTAAAATAAATTTGAACAAATAAATTCAATATATCAAACACTATTTATTGAATTATAAAAAAAATTATATAACATAAATGAAAGTTGAAAATATAATTCATACCTGTTACAGACAATTACCTGTTACACTAGAGAAATATGTAAAGATGGATTTTTCTTAAAAGAAATATTTTAAACAATGATGAAAATGAAATCATCAACATAACTAAAAATTTATTCCAGTAAGTTCTAAAATGATATTTAACAAGTAATAAGTACATATAAAAGAAAATAATTTGGCATATTCTGCTAGAAATATAAAAAGAATATTGTAGAAAATAAATTTAAGCAGTATATGAACGGTGTATAGTTCGATAATGTCTGAGGAGATTATTTTTTTGAGCAAAACTGCGGGCACATATTTTGCATACATAAGGTTTCTCACCAGTATGAACTCTAATGTGATTGTCTAGAATAGCTTTCAAACTAAATGACAAACCACACATGAGACAACTGTACGGCCGCTCCTTAGTATGAATGCGATAATGTCTCTTGAAATTTGCTCGCAAATTTGTTTTATAACTACATTCATCACAATGAAAAACACGTTTATAGTTAAAAGAAGAATAGTTAGATGAGCAGGAAAATCTATTCAGAGAAGGAAAAGCTGCAAGAAAAAGGGAGAAAACAGTTTAAGAAATTGTTAAGAGAGGGTAGTATCATGAAATACTTTATTTAGAAAACATGTTATGAAATACACCAGGTCAAAAAATAATTTTAGAGATAAGAAAAAAGATGGCAGTAAAACAAAGTACAGTATAGTAAACAAATTAAAATATTATATATATTTAAAATTTCAAATGTTACATAAAATATTAAGGCAATGCTAACAGCATTATTTCTATGCTGCACAAATAAGAAATTATAAAGTTAAAATATCACGAAAAAAAGTTATGCAGTGTCAGAAAAAAAAAAAAAAAGTATATGAGAGTTGGATAAAATGTTTAGCAAATAAAAGAATTACATTAAGAGTATTTTCAACAGATAAAAATCTCTTAACAACCTTAGTAAGTGCAGAACTGTAAATACAAAAAATATTTAAAGTATAATATTTCACATTTAAATGAGAATTAGACAATTAATAGTCAATGATTATTATTGGTTGAGATTATGAGTTAAAAAGTAGATTCAGATTAAAATAAACTATTACCAAAGTATATAACATTTTAGTTATACACGATCTTTTAAATGCTTTCAAAAGTAGCAAATAACAAAACATTAGTTTTAACAGCTTACCCATTCCCCAGTTTGTGGACTAAATTCAAGTTATTTACTCCAAGTTCTTCACTTTTTTTACGAAGTATTCCCAAGCTTTAGCTTATTCAAAGTTTGAATTTGATATGTTATATAAAACTTTATAAAATTCAAAGATCATTCATATTTATTCCCTGAAAAAGTAAAATATTACAACAGCCATATTCCCAAAAGTAGTATATCTTGTTAATTTTTAATAAACAAACAATAAAGCAGTAATTTCTAATTATTCAGGATTGAACACACCAGAATTTACATCCAGAAAATAAGGTTTAAAAACAAATTATAACTTCAAATGCAAGTGCGAGTAGAACAATATCTGTGTTACAAAGGAAATCAAATTTTGAACAAATAAATAAAAATCAAAACAGCACATATCAAATTTATATATTCAATATATTTCAAATATTACCATAAGTTTAATAAAAAAAAACTATAAAATAATTGAATGCCTAAATTTTATTTTCACAGTAGTGATATAGAAAATAAGTATTTTTGCATTATGATGCATTTAAACGAGAAATAATTTTTTTTTTTTATAGTAAAGATTATAAAAGACAACAATATTAAACCTTACAAATGATTAACCTAATTAATAAATTACAGAAGTTTACAATTTTTTTATGATTATTAACAAAATTTAATATTATTTTTCTGAAAGAGCCACTTAATTCAATCAACTGTAAGTACTAATTATGCACACATGCCATGTGGCGTTTCAAAGCATCCTTAACTGAAAACTTTTTAAAACAAATATCACACACAAAAGGCTTTATTCCAGTATGCTTTCGATAATGCCGATCCATTTTCCACCTGCAACTATTAGTGTAAGAGCATTGATCACATTGTAGCCACTTTACCTTTTGTTTAAAAACTTGATTATAAACACTACATAATCCTACAAAAATAATTGGAAAATATTAAAAAAAAAAAAAAAATGGAATGCAGTTATTTTTTTATAATATAAGATACAATTTATTCACAGAAATCAGTGGATAAGAATGTTATTAAATGAGCATTTTCATATCATGTACATGATTAGAAATAAATAAAAAAATTAGTCAGTGATATGCTTTGACTCACTGAATAAATTTTAACTTAAAATCAATATTTAAAGCATAAAACTGAACAAAAAACCAAAACAGCATACCATCCTTTTACATAGATAGCTGGACGGGATCACTGATAATTATTTTATGGTAACCACATTTTAATGGTCTTGAACAAATGGACCTCTGTTAATTTTGAGCTCTATTGTATATTTGTTTTCAAGACACATACACTTGCATTTCTTCTGATTTTTAATTTACTTTTTGGTTTCTCTAAAATGCAAGATCTTGTATTAGCCATTTAAAAGCTGAAATTACTTAAGTAAAATAAAACAAAAACTAATAACTTTATTTACCACATGTCTATTTCACTTTCTGAGATCAGTGCAATTATTTTTTATAAAATTCTGATTTTAGTTGAAAAAGTAAAATTATAAAAATAATTACAGTAGCAATATTTGTAAAAACATTATACTTAATTTATTCCTGAAGCAAAATATAAAAATATTTATTTCAAGCCATTCCAGAGGAATAAATTCAAAAGCTTAGTTGTAGGATGAATAATTTTATGAACTTATGAGTTCATTAAAAATTAAGTTAGTCTTAAATGCATGATGAAAATATTAATGTATTAAAGTAAAAAAAAAAAAAAAAAAAAAAAAAAAGGGATAATAAAATTTTAAAGATGAATCATATTTCTATGACAAAGAAGATAAAAAAAGAACAATTTTAATTCTAACAAATGACAAACTTCATTAATAACTCAAATTGGTATTGTATTTTGATTATTAACCAGATTTACTACAAAAATATAAAATATTTGATCATTAATATCATAAATTTTTTAAAAATAAATCTTTGTTTACTAAGAACATATTTCATACAATAATTAATATTCATTAATAATTATTTTCATAATTCAAAATGAATAGTCAGATTTCAGAATTCAAAAATTTATTACTTGATAGCTTACTAATAACTTTTTGCTTACTGGAAAATATTTTTTAGAATTCTTCCCCTTGAGCAAGAAAATCACTTGTATTGTAACAACTTGTAAAAATATTAATAATTAAAAATATTTGAAGAATAAAAATTGAAATAAATTAAAAGACAATTTTGATAAAATAGAATTTAATAATAACAAATGTTTAAAAAAGCTGATTTAAAGTAAAGAGAATATATATAGGAAAGGCACACATCTAGAATATCAGACTTGAAAAAATATGCTAGATATTTTCAGGAAATAGATTATAAAAAATCCTATAAACAGCAAGTACTAAATATGTACACAAGCCATATGACGTTTCCAACTATCCTTATCAGAAAACTTTTTAAAACAAATATCACACATAAAAGGCTTTACTTCAGTATGGGTACGATAATGACGTTCCATTTTCCATCTACATCTATTAGAATATGAGCACTGATCACATTGTAGTTCCTTCATTTTTTGTTTAAAAACTTGATTATACACACTAATTAACCCTACAAAAAACAATTGGGAAATATTCAAAAACTGACTTTTTTAAAAATAATGTAAAAATGCATGGAATTTATAGGAATTAATTGTATATCATATTATTAAATATCCAGCTTTTCCACTAGCGGAAAAAAAAAACTTTTTATAAAAATATTTGGTAGAAACTTAGAAGCATTAATCTAAAGTATTGGACTTGTTATATTCTGCACACAATAAAACTTGTTTTTTTTTTTTAAATATTTTTTTTTGCGTAACTGAAGTAGTATAGTAGCAGCAATGTACCTAAAACAACGCAGAAAGTATTAAACATAATCAAAACATTGTTTTCTCTACTAGCATTTTCACAATGAAATTTTATAATGAAATATCATGCATTGAAAAATGATTAAGAAACAAATTTTATTAAATAAAATTTAATGTAAGAATAAAAAACTTAAGAAAAAAAAAAAAAAAAGACTTGGAACCCTCCCTGCCACCCGTCCAAGTCACAAAAGATCACTAATTATATCTTTTTAATGAAGTTGTTTTCACTGCAAAAATACAATACACTTGCATTACGCAAAACAACTTTTACATTTCATGAAGAAACTTCAATGTTTGAATGATTATACATTTAAGCATATCGATTTTTAATATCTCTGTCAAAATTAGTATATTAAAAGAAATGATTAAATACTTCTTCATAAAATATAGCATACAGAATGTAAGTATTACAGCAAATAAAACCAATACCATCACACAAGTATTATATATAAAGTTAAAAAAAAATTTCTAACAAGAATAATAAAGCATTTTAAAATTAAATAAAAGAAATTCTGTTAAAAATATACAGCAGTAGTTTTCATAATTCCTGTTTACAATTAATTGATGATGCATTTTTCATTGTATAAAACTTAATGAATTATGCAAAACTAATTCTTTTAAAAGCTACTACTAATTACATAATGAGTAACAATAACAAAAGAAAAACTATACCCTTTGAGCTTACAATGAAAAATACTAAGATTTTACTTACACTCTTAAAATGACACTACCAATTAGTATCCAGGTCTCTAATGAAAAACAAATTTATGTTTGTAGTGTGTTGAGAGCTATTAAACATCTATATACAATGTAACTACCAAACCATTTCAACAGCAGGAAAAAAGCTCGATTTGTACTTTAAAATAAGAAACAGAATAGAAAAGCTGAAAATAAATATTTAATAAAAAATTAAAGTGCATATGAAATAGATGATGCATGGATAGTTTATTTATGAAAGTGATAGATATGAAATAGATAGTTTATTTTTAAATTCTAGATAACTGACTCCACAACTTGATATTTTATAAAAATGAAAAAGTATCCATTTGCAAGACATAAATAAGCATAAAAATGATTAGTTACTACTAGTAATAATAAAAATATAAATAACCTCAGACAAAGGATGACTACAAGTCAATTTTAAATTTAAACAATTTATTAGTATTTAAATATTTAAATCCAAAAGATATGCAATGTTTACATTCCAATCAATTAATACAAATTTTAAGAAAAACAAACCTATGAAACTTAACAATTTTAAGTTTCCATTTTCTATTCATTTACATTTTTAGTACATAAGTTAATGAAAAAGAATGTTCTACAGAATATTCCTCTCATTAACAAAGTATACTAAAATATATTCTGCCAGCAGAATTTTTTTTGAAGCTTATTAATATGGGGCTTAAACATCATAATTATTATAATCCAGTTTTAGTAATATTGAAACTATTGTACAGTAAAAACAATTTTTCTATGTATTTTAAACAAAAATTTTGAAAATGAAACAAAAAGAATGCTCAGGTGTCAATCTGTAAATTAACCGGTTTAAAAAAATTTAACTCACTATATGCCTGAATATAGACTTAGGTACTTAATAGTTTTTAATTAATACACATAACAGAAACATTGCAAGGATAAAATTTTTCTAAATTAAACTGATTATTATTTAATGACACATATGAGGATATTAATTAAATATCACAAAGAAATACACTGTTGGTTAAATATAAATTATTAGGAGTTACATTTAAGCATTTTTAAAAGTTGAAATACAAGAGAATGAAATAAGATATTCATTAAGCAAAGAGTTCATTAAAAAAAAAAAAAAAATTAACAGGGCATTTGATTATGTAATTGCACATATATTTTTAATCAACTAATGGTTCAGAAACATAACCAGTACGAATTAAATTATGATTCTTCTAAAGATTTTCTAAACAAGTGTATGAATTAACAGAAAATTAGAAACAAAATACCTTTTTTATAAAAAAAAAACGTCTTGTACAGCAGTAATATTTTTACAGTACTTTTTCTCACTAATAATTACAAAACAATTTTCAATAAAATTAAAAATTGCACCAAGAAATAATTTTTTAAAACATTCAATGCACCCTTTTATGGATTTCTTTCACCACTTTTTATCAGCAGTGATTGACTAAAGAAATGTAACAAACGATATATTTTGATATTTACAGGAATAATACAAACATTTTAATAGTCATATCAAGATATCTTTCATATCTTTTGCAAAGTATTAATAGACAGAAGCAAGATGTTTTACTTGAAATAATGTAGTAATAGTGACTATCCTTGGATTTTGATAAATATAACTTGAAGTATCTAAAATTATATTTATTTACAAAATAAATAATAAGTCATAAATTTATCAATTCAAACAAGAAGAATGTAATATTTTAGTTAAACAAGTTATATCAACTAAGTTTAAAATATTTTTATAGATTAGACATTAGTTTTACAGATTTGATAAATAAAAAACTGCAGAAGATTAAGTTTAATTTTGATACATCAAATAATTATATGATACGCGAGTAGAGTAATAGTATTCAAGCTATATCATTTATTAACAGATACTATAATTATATTATTTACTGTTAAATTTTAGAAAGAAAAATAAACTTTATAAATAACTAGCTGAAATAATGTAAAAATGATATATTTTTTGTTAAATATTAAAAATTTACACAGTAATACTTGCATAAGAAATTTTTTATGGGAAAAAAAAATTCTTAAACAGTAAGACTTTTGAAGGCAAAAATTAAATTTAATTTTTAAAAAAATCACAAATGTATAAGATTGGTAAATAGAAGGTCTTGTTTATATTTTTAATATATTACAATACAATAACTATGCAAAAAGTCTAGATATTTTCCAAAGAATTCAGACGTTTTTACCTAAATGAATTTGATTTCGAGACTTTCGTATGTTTTTATGATTTTCCACATTTAGAAAGGAAAATTTTCAGTCTGAACAGCTACATCTTTTAAATAACTGCGTACAAGTATTTATGACTAATATATAACAAATAACTAACATTACAAATGAAATTGAGAAAAAAAATTAAAACACTTTATATAAAAAACTAAATAGAAGTTTCTGTTTAACATAAGTGAAACTAAATAATTATGCATACATTTACTCAAATCTGTCTGGAATAAATTAAAGAAATTTTCTTTTAGTGAAAATAAAGTATGAGAAGCCTTACAAACTTTTTTTTTCAACAGTCATGATTTATTAGTTACAGTTTTCATCTTTGATTTTTTCTGAGGAAATGACATCATTTGTCAAAGGAAGATTTTTTTTTGCTTTTTGTAGAATTCATTAAGGAACTTCCACTTACGACTAAAGAAGAAGGGGCAGAAGGTCGGTGAAGAGTTTGATGTCTTCGAAAGGCACTTGGGTCGGAAAATCTGGATGGGCAGAGATGACAGGCATAAGGTTTTTCTCCAGTATGAACCCTGACGTGAATTTTATGATGCCACTTCTTTGTGAAGCTTTTACCACATGTATCACAAGTAAATGGTCGTTCGTCACTATGCTTTGCATAATGACGTTTCATTTGGTGATATTTGTCAGTAGTGTATGAACAAAAAGAGCATAAGAAATTAGAGTTATTAGAGTTTTCATTGCTATTGCCATAATTAAAGTAATTGAAGAGCCTTAAATTAGAAGATATTGTATTGTCCAAACTCTTGTTCTTACTCTTCTTGGATCCTAAAAATCAAAATGTAAATAAATATACATATTTTTTAGATAAGAACTATAATAAAATTAAAATTACTTAAAAGGCTTTAACAAGCAACGTAAATATTACCATTCAAGATGTTAAATACTTATGAAAACTTTGTCTGTACATAAAATTTTTTAATGCTCACATTTTGATGTTAAGTTCATATGAAGTTAACTAATTAAGCAATAAATACTTAGCACCATATTACAAGAAATAGCAATCTAGATATATATCACAGACTAACATGTCAGCTTTAAGGAGAAGCAAAACAATTTTAAAAATAGTATATACATTCTTTTTAGCTTACTATAGAGAAAGCATAAATTCTCTCTTGCACAAAGCTATATAGCTACCGTAAACACCTATAGCTACCATGGGTAGAAGTTCAATTTAAAGATTGTTGAAGGAAATTTTAGTATAATTTCAGTGCTTACTAAATAAAAAATATGATTAGCTTGGAGATAATGAAACATTAAAAAAATTTTTTAGCAATATTTTGTTCATTAATATTAAATGTCTTGTAACGAAATGGAACATTTCATTAAAAAAAACTGCCATAAAACGTTTGTTTCATTAGAAAAAGTAAAAAAAATCATTAACTTAGACACAAAGCAAAATATTTAGATTTTGCCAAAAAGTTCAAATTCTAATATTAGGAAACATTTTAAAAATCATCTTTTAAAACTGACTGCGGACACTAATAGTATGTAATTAAATAAGCTAACGAAAGCTTCTTATTAAAATAAATGGGAAAAACATCAACCAAAGTGACTAGGTTAAAACATTAAACTTGTTTTTATAATAGCCCAATAGTAATTAAAACTAATGCATAAAACAAACTTTAAAATTAGGATAGAAAACACAGCTTGATAGGTAAAAATAAACAATAAATTATGGATATTTTTAATTTCATTAAAAAAAAAAAAATCATTCAAACAATTATTTTAAAAATATCACTGTGACTATTTAGCACTGAAAAAAAATAAAATCATATCCTTAATTATTTTGTTAAATATTCATCACAAATAAATTAAGCATTTTTTTTTAAATAAGATACAGAGCTTAAGTGAAAATGGAAAAAGTTTTACATTCAAATGAAATAAAAACAAACCTTAATATTAAATAATTTTCTTAGTACAATAAATTATGATTAAACTATATAGAGCAAAAAAAAAAAAAACTTATTGAAAAAATAAACATTATACAATTCAAAAAGTAAATTGTTGAAAAATAAAATACATAATATTTAATTAAATAAAAAAAAAAAAAATACAGATATATTTAACATTAATAATAAATATATATTCTAGATTACGATACAAGATCAAAAATATTGGTTCAGAAATCAATATATAAGTATCAAGATGTATTTTACCAGTAGAACTTTCAAGTTATTCCATATGACAGCTTTGTAAAAAAAGTACATTATATTATTTCTAAATATAATTTTAGGGTAAAAAATGTGCAAGATTTATTTTTCTTTACATGGAAATTAAACATTTAAATATTTTGAAATCAATAATAAAACATCTTCAAGAGAAATTGATTTATTAGCTTTACTTTGTAACATTACTAACAAATATCTTTTTTGTTGACAAATGAAAATAAAAATGTGTGGCAATAAGCCATTAACAGAAATAAAGTCTCACGTATTTCCAAAAGAAGAAATACTTAAACACATTGCCAATATTTATTGCACAAAACATTTGAGGTCAATAAAATTTTAAGTCCCAGCTTTCCATAAAACCTCTAACAGAGCTTAATATATATATATATATTTTTTACAATGTAATCAGGTCAGTCAAATCACTTTGAATACATTCTTTAACTTACATGCATAGTAAGACCAAAAAAATATATTTCATTTAAACTTTCACTAAATCACAACTCCCAAATGAAAACAACCTAAAGAGTTTTCACATTTTAAGTTTTACTTTATAAGTTAATTAGTTTACTTCTTTGTTCACTGAAATATGTTTATAATAAAATACAAAAATAATTTATTTAAAAATGGATAAATAATAGATCAATAGCTAAAATGAAATGAAATAGAATGGCAGAATAATTAAACAAAGGTAATTACAAACACGAAAAAAAAAAAATGTTTTTCAATATTTCAATAAAAAAAAACAACATTTAAACATAAAACAATATTAAAAAAATAAGAATGGAGAACAAACATTTCAGGTCAAGAGAAGTTTTTTTTTAAAAGTAAATAAATAAAAGTAAGCTCAATAAAATAATAATAAATCTTTCGAATTGCTTTGTGTATAACTTACACAAACAAAACAAATTGATATTTTAAGAAGAAAAAAATATTTTGAAAACAAATTAAAATACATGAATATACATAACAAAAAATAATTAATTAATTTTAATAAATGCTTTCACATATTAGTATAGATGAATGAAATAGAAAAAAATAGCACATACTTTTAGACATTACTTTAAAGCATTACAGAAATAAGCTTCGAAAAAACTTTATAAGTTTTTCTAAAATAAAATTTACAAAACAAATGAAATAGGAAATTATGGAAAGTGGATATGAAAACATACAATTTTAAAGAATATATGACATACAATACATAAATAAAAACACCACCAGCCATCGTATAACCAAATATTTATTTGTAAAAAAATATTTTGCCTTCATGACTCTCTACCTTTTCTATCCAGTAAAAGTTTGCATTTTATCTCCTTAAACAAATCTTTACAAGAATTCTAAACTTCAAATTAAACTTAGATATAGAAAAACCTTTTATATTCTGATCTTTGTACAGAATGAAAATGGAGTGAAAAATGATCTTTAAATATAAGTAATACTATAGTCTCATTTTACAGATAAATAACACAATGTATAAATTCAGAAAGTGGTAAATAGAAGCATAGAGTTATAAAACATTATCTCACACCCTTTTATAAATATAGTGAATTGATATTTTATAAGTAACCTTAGCAACACATTAAAAAATGGTGCCATTTTATGATTTTGATTGAGACTTATGGTTTTAGTGTAAAATTTATAAGCAGGAGTAATTTTTTTCTGCATTTTCTAACTTGAGATAATGTTGATGCTTTAACAATGTGTTAAAGTGTGCCATCTGTTATACTTTCTCTTTTGTATTAGGAAAGCAAAACTGTACTTTAGGAAAGCAAAAATGTATCAAAATCCTGAAATTGTTCTTTTAAATATAAATGATTAAAATGTAAGCGAGGAAAATAATTTTAAAATTCTTTTACGAGAAATTTTTAATTATAAAGAATTTTTTTTATATAAAAAGAAGTTTCTGTAGAAGAGTGTAAAACAAAGCTATCAACATAACTAGATAAGATACAGAGAAAAAGCATAACTATCAAAAATATTTAAAATTACAAATAGAAAAAGTACATGCTTAATGTTGCAACAGGAGTAATTTAGATTTTGCTTCAAGACCCCCCACTTTTTAAAAAAAAAAAAAAAAAAAAAGAATAACACAATTAATATATTTTTTGAAAAGTGTAAAAAAAGGCATGACTTATGTCTTTACAAGATGAGAAAAAGGAGAGAGAATTTAAACAAAAATAAATACAATAAAGAAATACATTTATATATTTTTTTGAAATTAAAAAGTATAAAAAAATAATTGGAGTATAATTACAAAGAAAAAGTGTGTTATTTCATTGAAGAATCAAAACAGGTGGGAAACATATGATTATTTATTAAGACTTCTTAAGTGCCCCATACACATAAAAATAAATCTGCAGGTTTTGGAAAGAACAAGCTTCACTGCACCAGACAGTTGATGCCTGATGATGAGAAGCTAGCTCTTCCTGAATTATATAACTTTCAAGTGTATTGTGTCTTAAGTAGCCATAATAAATATTCAAGTGTCATTTTAATTTTATTTTTTAAGGATATGAATAGACAAAAGGAATGCAAAAAAGAGAGCATAAATTAATGTAATGCATAATGATGACGAACTTTATGTTGTTTTAAAAGAGCATATCGAGTAAATTGAGTACTACAAAGATCACATTGATAAGGTTTGTTACCGGTATGAATGTAGAGGTGATTTTTTAAAGTATCCTTATGATTAAAAGATTTTCCACAAGTGGTGCAACGAAAAGGACGCTGCTGAGTATGTGTAAGAAAATGTCGCTTTAAATGTGATAAAGAAATAGCTGAATATGAACAATATTGACATTTAAAAGGACGATGTTTCTCATGAGTTTTTGTATGCCTTTTTAACAAGGTTTTTGAAGAAAAATGCTTCCAACATATTTTGCAGTAATATCCGTCAAATAAACCTGAAAAAGCAATTTTAGAGAAATAATTCAAAGCTTGTATAAAATTTATAACAATATTAGAGCAGCATTCACTAAAAGTTTTATTTTTGAAAAAGCATGAGAAATCTTAAAATTTGTATGAAGGAATTTAAGATAAATAAATAACATTGTTTAACATAATGCAAGAATTATAAGCATAATTAAAAGTTAATTACTCTGTTCAGGTACTTAATATAATTTTACATTTGATATCTAATTTAAATCCTACACTGCATGTTATGTTTTTTTCCCTCCCACATATGTATTCAGAAAACTATAAATCAACAATGAAAGAGGGGGAAAAAGAAAATAAAGATATAGATTTCAGATACCTATGTGTTACTTTATCATGACTATGTCAAACGACCCTTTCTCTTAAATTTTTGGTATAATTGGAATTGGTGCAAAAGTTACTAAAAATTAAGCGAAATCCATTTTTAAAAATATTTATGTTTAGCTATTGCATGTGAAAAGAAACTAAATAGTTTATTTTATACTATAACACAGTAAGCTTTTTTTATTAAATTAATATGGGAAATGCTGCTCTAATAAATTACAGCATTACAAAGTTATTTTATAGCTTTTAATTCAAATAATTGATAAAAAGAATTAAATCGATACATTTTACTTCTTTCAAAGTTGACACAATTAAGAGGTAAAATTTTTAATAACAAATTAATTTATACAGTACACTTTATTACATATACATTTAATAATTTAATGCTACACTAAATAAATATTGAATTTATTCCAAAATAAGTTAAATACATACTACTTAAAATTAAACAAATTGTGTGAAGGATACTTGTAATGGGAAAACGTTTCTTTTCCCAATTTATTCGAACCATCGGTAAAGTATTTTATCATGAATAGGTAAGATGAGTAATTAGGACAACTCACATAACTTTTATAAATGTAATATAGCGGAACTTAAAATTTTTTTGGTCAGTTTCTTTTAGATCATACAAATACTTTCGACAATGAAAAATATTTTGAGCCTGAACCTATTTTAAAATAAATAAAATTTATATTAATAATAATATAAATATTAATTTTGCTATTTAAATAACAAAAAAGAGAAATTATATTATGTAACAATGTTTAGGTAGCAAAAGAAACAAATAAAGTTAATAAAAATTAATAAAAGTAATTCTTCCAGCTAATAAGTACGGAAAAAAAAAAGGACTGGTATCGGTTTGTGGATCAGTCGTTCAAAAACTATGTAGCTTAGATAACACAGCAGTGGGCTTTAATCTTACTTCTAAGAATGCAACAAGTATTCATGGAACGGAATCACTTTGGGCAGAAACTGAACTAAACATTTAAGGAACGATTTATACGTAATATTTCTGATAATTAAAAATTTTTTATCTGCAGTATTTGCTCCACTAGAATTTTAAAAACAACTTCTTATAAAACTTAGTTTGGCAAATCCTTCTATATTTAATAAACTATAACATAAAAAAGAAGCTACAATAAAGAATGAATGTCATAATATTTTCTATAGTTATTTCGATGAAATTGTTTACATTAATTATAAAATTTTTCAAACCTAAACATAAAAAAAACCCAACAGAAATAACAAAAGAAAAAAATCATTGCAAAAATAATATAAAGTTAAGAAAATATAATATAAATATTATATTCTCATCAAATTATTTTTATTTTGAAGATTTCACTAAGATATATTTGATTTTTTATCTAAATTAAAAAAGTAATTTAAATTTCCTATTGTTAAAAAAACTAAACATAAAATTCCAAGATCAAAAATTAACAGAAAATAATGAAATCCTCTTTGAGAATGTTTTTTGTTCATTAAATCATGATAAGAGAGTCTGGTTTTTCCACGTATTTAAATAAAACAAAGTTCAAATTAAATCATCCAAATAACTGAATTTAACTGCTTTCTAATAAGTTACACTAATTATTAAGAAAAATATGTTACCAAGTAATAAGACCATCTGAAAATTAAACACAGACACAGTTTCTAAAAAAATAATTTAACCAATCACAATTATTCTTAGAATAAAAACACTATTGTCTAAGATGCTAAATAAACCAGTTAGTTATAAATGCTAGTAACTTTTTTAATTAATAAATATATGAGCACTAGAAAATAAAGGACAGAATTGTGACTTGAATTAAAAATGTTAATTTAAGATATATACCTAATTAACTTAAAAGTTGTACTTTTAAAATAATATGCTAATTAATCTACAACTAAAAAGAAGTAACAGCTCACTTTTTAAAAATATGACAAACACATAGCAGATGCATGAGGATATTAAAAAGAATATGCAAAATTACAGAAAATGTACAAAGTTAAATCCAACAACTCATGCATAAAGTTAGAGAAAATAGAATTTTAACATTTTTACAAGAGTCGGATGAAGATGATTTTATATAAACAAATTTACTTTCAGATTACTCATGTTAATCAGTTAATTCAAAATTTGATTTATAATAAAATTTTATTCTCCTGTATTTGTCATTATATGTATAGATATATGCATATATAAATATTAAAATAATTTTTTTACAACAAACATAAAGAACAATAGGTAAGTTTTCTTAATTGTGTTCATTAATAACAGATGCAGTTCTGAATTGTAATATATTTTTTCTAAGTAAAATATTAGGGAAAAAAAAATTTAATTTAAATTAGTATGCAAATTGAATTGTATGCAAATTTAGAGAATAGCCACACAAGTAAAAAATTATTTGTAATTACCATTTAATGCAAAAAATTAAAAAGAATCTTACAAGCAAGTTGAAAAAAGGATAAAAAAAAAAAAAAAATTATTATGAAATTTAATTTTTTTGTGGTAATATTAGAAAAAATTTAATGGCAATAACAATCTACATGATAAATAAAATGAAAATTATTAAGCATTATCTTACTTAGATTAAACTTAGCATCATATCAAAGTAGTAATGACATAAATTTGAAAACTTATTTAACACTTGTAGATATTGCTACCCCAATAATTATTGAAACTGTCAAACCTGTATTAAAATATTAAGGGCAAAATTGAGATTAAATGAAATCTAAAAGTGTATGAATTATAGTTATGTAACAAGAATAAATATTTTGTTTATATGTTATTCTGAAAGTTGCTCTAAAACTTTATTTGTCACCTGAGACAATGAACTGAATAGATGTACATTCCAAATCTTAAAACATATTTTAGCTTTAAAAAAAAAAAAATCCTTAGAGGTTTTTTTCTTTAAAATTTACAAGCTAAAATATTTGATAATACTGACACAAATAATAATTTACTTTAATATCTTTTACCTTTGTTAAAATCAAATATGCTTTTTAACTACAGATTTAACTCAAGATATTTTTTTTTTTTTATCAAGCTAGACGAATAAACCCTTTATTCTTTCTTTGGTAATATTTAACATTTCGGTTTTAATGCTAAGTTCATTACAATAACAAGACTTTCAAAATTCTATTTTGGTGATTCTACTCATTCAAAAATATAATGAGATTTTTAGATGTTCTTAAATCTGAAAAATTAAGATACACAATTGATAATTTGCTCAAGAAATTTTGAGCCAATGAAAAAATATTTAAAACAATACTACTTTTTCAATTAACAGAATAATAAATAAAGAATGTATAATTTATATTTCTTTTTTAAATAAAGAAATATAAATTATTTCTAGTTAAAAATATATGTTGATTTAAATTCATTTAAAATGAAAAGAACATAGGACAGACTAACTGCTAGGGAAAATATAAAAAAATTACATTGGTATATTTACCAATATAACAATGGAAAGTAAAATATTTAAAAAGCGGAACAATACCCTTCCCCCTAATTTTTATGGATTTACAATGTTTAGGCCAATAACAGTAGAAAATTTAAATACTTACATTAAATACTTTAAACAATTAAATGAAAAACTTTTACAATATGAAAATAAAAGTATTTTGTGAAAGTGTAAGATAGAGTCATTTATAGTACAATTTTAAATTTACATAGGAATAGATATATTTTTAAATTCAAAATGGTTGAAACAATTTAAATATGCTACTGAAGGATTTCTTTTGCAATATCTGCAACTAAAAAAAATAGAAGGATATTAAATGTTAGATGCAGAAGATTTTGAAAGAAGATAAAGATGAATTCCTAGAAAAGTACTTTACAAAGAAATTTTGAAATAAATAAATAATTATGTTTGCAATATATATAGATAAGGTTATATTGACGTAATCTAAGTATGACAACAGTAAAATAATATAAACATTTGTCTTTCAACAGACTTTTTCAAGTGTAAAACAATACTATAATATTTGAATTTATATAATATTTTTTAAGATTTTAATAATTGAAAACTTAGAACTAGATATGAGCAGAAGCTCTTGTACATTTTTTGTCTAATATTACTACATTTACTAACAATTTAGCACCAAGACTGTATCATGTTTATTTTTTATTAATTAATCAGTTATAAATGAAAACAAATACACCTAAACATAACAAATAAATAAAATAAAATTATATTTTGAAATAATTTTATAAAGTATGGAAAAAAAATTATTCGCAACATCATTTTGGTAAAATTAAATATACAAGAAAAATGGCACAGATAAAGCTACTTTTAATACTCGTTTAAAGAATACAGTCAAACCTGTTTATCTCGAAATTTCTAAAATTCCCTACATTTACTGTCTAAAATCAATATATTTTCCATGTTTATGTCGAATTTTTTTCTTCAAAACCTCCGTTTCTCGAATTTCTAATAATAGAGCACAAATGTCAAAACTTTATTTATCAGTAGAACTCATAGACAGAGATGAATTTCCTGAATCCACAGGAAGTAGGGATGAACAGGTAGGGGTTGTACCTTGGAATTTCAGTCACTATCCCTGCACATCCTTAACTAGAAAGGAATACAATGATTCTGGCAGTAAGTGAGAGGTTAATGATAGTGACCATCAGGGGTTAGCTTTTCAACATAGATAAGAAAGCTATAGAAAACAGTTGGTACACAAACATGTAGATGCCATTGATGAAAAAAGTTAGACGCAATCAGAATTACTGTTTTGCCTTGAGAAATGCGTCTCTAAAAACTATCCAAAAGGGTTTTAAAAAGCTGGTTTTAAGAATAGCCGTGAAGATGATGAATAAGAGGATGAAGGCATACGTAAAGAAGAAAATGTTAAAACTGAAAATGCACTGCCAGATTTGCTAGAACGGAATGCAATAAAATCTGTATTTAATGTTGGCATTAATTTTGATGATTTTTACAAGTGGACAACTGCCTGGCAACATGCGGAACATTGACAAATGCGGAAATCATAGATAATACCAAAGGAATATCAGATGAAGTGGAAGAAGCTGTAGAATTCTTATAAACTACTTTTGATCCCAGAAAAATGTTGGCTATGAGAAATTTGCAATCTTTCTAACCTCAAAAAAATAATCGAAACAAATAAGGTTATACGTCAAAAATCGTCGAAATTTTTTTCTCAGTGTTTAATGTATGTTAAAAAACTTATGTAAATAGATGTATGTGGTATAATTAATTTAAAGAAATATCTGCATTTTCTAATAAAAACAATTAAAGCACTTTTAATAGAATTTCTTAATTAAATTGATTTTTTAAAGTACCTGTATAACTCGAAACCTCTTTATCTCGAATTTTTCGCCTTTCCTGTGAGATTC
Organism: Parasteatoda lunata; assembly: GCA_949128135.1. Taxonomy (NCBI): domain Eukaryota; kingdom Metazoa; phylum Arthropoda; class Arachnida; order Araneae; family Theridiidae; genus Parasteatoda; species Parasteatoda lunata. Next base: position 34,729,626 of record OX421972.1, read on the forward strand.
GAGATAAACAGGTTCAACTGTAGTATAATAGTACACTGGAAAACAAATATACAAATAAATAAAAGATAGAGGATTTGGTTATTCATTCAAAATGTAGCATTTTAAAAACTGCAAATAACCATATCTTTTTGTGGCTATTATATTTCAGATAACTTTACTTATAATTGAGTAATCAAAAATATAATTAAAACATTCTACAACTCATCATCACGTAAAAAATATATATTCCTCATTATTAAAAATATTTTTTTTCTAATGTTTAACACATGATTAATATAACTTTTCTACAACTAGTGGTACAACCTTAGTATATTAAATTTCTTTCAAGTAAAACTTCAACAAGTTGCTAGTATAGTAATTGGAATACTAGTAGTATTTAATTAACAAGTGATAATTTGAATATTCTAGCATTAGTAACCCAGCTATTAAAATTTTTGTAGAGCTAATTGCATACTATAGATAAATCTTAAATATAAATAGGAAAGAGTGATAACATTAAACACATGCTGCGCCAATCCTTCCAAGAACATTTACCATATGTGTGACAAAATTTTCACTGAATCTGTGCTTTAAGACATGAACCCTTAAATTTGATTTTTTCTTGAACTTCATACCACATATTTTACAGTCAATTAATTTATTTGCTGCAAGATCAGTTTTTAGCAAATTCTGAGATCCACGATGACTTCTAGAAGAAAGAAGATCACTGAAACGATATAATGTGTCACCACCACATCTTTGTAAATTACAGGGAAGTGAGATAGAAAAAAACTTTGCTTCACAAACACCTGAATAAGGGCTTCCTGGAAAATAAACAAAAATGAATAATCAGTGTACAAAAATGTTATACAAAGTAAAATATAAAAAATAAGTAATGTGTGTAAGAAGTAAGTCTGAGTTAGAAATTGACACATCAAAGGAAAGTTTTTTATTATTTATACTTGAATAAAAAATAAATAAAAAATACAAGCTTAAAAATAAAATTGTAGACTATCCTTCATTAGATTAAACTCCAAAAGTGAGCCCAGCAGGCCTACTTAGTGTTTGTCACATAATGGACAGATTAATGTGTTAAGAAAAAAATAATAAGTGTTTGAAGTTAATTATAATTATTTAGACGTTAGTTTGAAGTCAATTATAATTATTTATCAGATAATTTTTTTAACATTATACAATACAGCAAGTTGTAAATAAAAATACTCAACAAATCTAGAAATGAGAAAAAGTTTAAGTTAATAGAAAAACTAACTAATGTATAAAATCGTCACTTAAAAAAAACATTCAACAGAATCTCAACCTAGAATATTCTTGAGAATGTACTACATTAATTCTTAACATTTTCAAGAATAATTCTAAACATTTTATTATCAAGACTTTTAAATAATAGTGATAAATTTCTATATAAAATCTATATTGGAAAAAAAAAGTTATAACGCATGCTAGTAATTAACAAACATTTTTAAGTTTTAAGGCTCAGAATCAAACAAAAAATAATGTCAAGGTTAAAATTACCAAACATTTTTAAGTTTTAAGGCTCAGAATCAAACAAAAAATAATGTCAAGGATAAAATTACATACTAAACCATTACTGTTTCATATTAGAGCTCAAAAGTGCTTTTACTAATGTAGTCAAAATTTAACACAACAAATATAAAGGGAACATCTAAACTGTTAACAGCTGAAAACTAACATTTATGATTACTTGCAAGATTGTTATAAGTTATAAGAATTTTGATCAAAAAAAGAATGTCAAAACAACAAGATACTTTGTTGCACTGTGATATATATTAAAAAAAAAAAAAAAAAACACTAATGATTGTGACTATCTTTACTTAACAATCAAATTATTTTTTACAATATTGCAATCAGATTTTGAATGGTAAATTTAATTTTTACTACACAATGAAGTAATTTTTTTAACGTTATTTCAATCAGTTTTTGGATGGTAAATTTACCTAATTAGCACCCAGTGCCATATTTATAAGACAGTTTTTTTTTCTACAAAAAATCATATATTATGATAAGACAATTGATACAGGATTATCATTTGTTCAGGATAATCAAAAGCTTCTTAATCACCATAATTTTTTATGATTTAGGTGTCTGTCACTACTTTTAAGACAATAAGGAGTTGGAACTTCTTGAAAAAAAAAAAGAGGACTTATGTAGAATATAGCCATTTAGTTTAACATCAGAAAATAAATCAACTTTTCTATAAAGTAACTTTTTACATCACTTCCAAATAAAAAGTCAAGGTATAATGGGTTACTTATTTAAAAAAAGAAAACTGCGAATAGTGTCAAAATATTCGCTGAAGTGAAAAGAATTTAAATATTATTTCAGTTAAAAAGTCTATTTCTGTCTCTAAAATTTGTGCCTCAAATCAGTCATTTTACAGGGTTTCTCCATAAAACCTTAATCCTTTAAAATTGAGTTAACAAAGGAATTATTTGTTTTATTAACACTACTCTTTTTGAAAGCTTATATAGTTAAGAAATACTAAATGCAGAGATGTAGTTAATAAATCCTTTGTTATAACTCTTAATGTTTAAAATGAAAATTCTAAGATGTATACATAAAAATGTTTCAGATTTTGGAATAACTTAAAATATTTAACTTTAGTCTAGTTTTAATACATAGTAAATTTTTTATCCAAACTTATTTTATTACAGAAAGATCAAATTTAATTTTTTTCAGTGAAAATGACACCCAAGTTTAAATCTTTAGTAAATAATTAGTACATAATAAGCATAAAAGACACAGAAAAAGTACTGGAAAGCAATTTCAACAATAAATTACTTAAATGATTAATAAGTAAGAATTGTATTTTTACATTTATTACATAAGAAAAACCAGGGAAAAACAGTTGGGAGAGAAAAATACAATAGTAAACAAAATATATTCTTGAAAAATACACTAGTAAACAAAATATATTCTTGTAATTCAGTACTACAGACATAAAAATAAATACCCTTTTTTTCTCAATAATTCTTTAAATCAATAAATGAATAAAAGTTAAATATTGCCAATTATATTAACTATAAGAATTTTTAATAAATATCTCCTGTTTTAAAATACTGTTATATAATGTAGAGAAGCTACATAACAAAAAATTATTTCTGTTTTTTAAAGATCTTTTTAATAAGAATTTGACTTTTTAAGCCCTTAAAATAATATTACAACAAATCGTAATATTAATCTACATTTTCTCCAAAGAAACCATTTTGCAAAGAATGTTGAAATATTTATAAAGCATACTTTATTCTTTTTTACATAAAATATGTTCTAATAAGTATGTTCTTATGGAAAAACTAATATTTTTAACATATCACCTGAAAAAATGATCAATTCTTAAAATAAAAGTTGGAGAAAATTCCATTTAATGTGCTAAATAATACATGCAAACTAATGTTATCACTAGTTTAAAAAAGGTTTCTAGAGCAAAAAGTACAAAATCTGTGACTAGCATGGTCTACAGAAAGCACTGTGAACTGGTATATTAAGAACATTATTTGTCTGTTTGCACATCCACAAGCTGTCTAGTTAGATCAATGGTTTTTAGAGCGGGATTTTCAAAATGTGGTGGATGATGATTGATGGACATAACCACCTTTAGGAAGCTTATTGTACTTCGCACTAGATGGCGCATTTAAGCTCTAGCCATGCACATAGACTACTTAAATATATATATCAGGGTGCATAGCCAAATTATTCAACAAAAAATAAGCACTTTTCAAGCACTCAAAAAAATATTTTTAAGCATTTGAAAACCTTATGACATTGATTTTGACAATTGTCAAAAATCATGAAATTTTGAATCATGTAAAACAAATGGAGTTTTCATAGGCTACGAACTGACAATACGCCAAAATAGATTGGGGTTGAATTGAGAAAACGTTGAATAGAACAGTGTGAACTGTGTCTTTTTGCATAATTCGTAGCGAAAATCAACAGGGTAAAGGAAAAATATTATTTTGAAAAAGGGTAAATGAAGAACCTTTAAGGGCTTTTAAAATATGAAAATCAAAAATAAGCACCCTGTTTATATACATATATAAAATAAAACATTTTACAAGCGGAATAAATGCATTTTTTCAGAATACTTTTAATAATTAATTAGTTACGCCACAGAAATTTTTTGAACTGCTTAATTATTTTTTTAAAATGAGTAATATGCTTTTAAAGCCTACAAATATGACATTTGCAAATGGTGGAATTGCCCAATGATCTTTTAGAAATTATTTGAATAACTATTTATATTTCTTTAGTTTATGTTTTAAAACAAAATGTGTTTTTAAATTTGATTTTGTAGCACTACGAAAAGAACAGATTTCACATTGGAAAGGTTTTTCTCCAGTGTGTGTACGAAAATGTTCTACCAAATGGCAGTTTTTTCCAAATGTTTTTCCACACACTGAGCAATAAAATCTATTAGAATTTTTGGAAGAAAGATGTAAGAAATTATTGGGCTCAGTTTTTTCATCATCTTCACAGCAAGATATTAGACTAGCTTCAATGGAATATTCCATCAATAAACCTTAAAGAGAAATATTACAAATTTAATTACACTTGATAAGAACAATTAAAATTGTAATTAATTTAACTAAAAATATAGTGGGATTGAGATATTAATAGTATAAAAAAATTATTTAAAAACAGTTTATTCAGACAAGGATTATTTTTTTTTTAAAGCAAGAAATTTTAGACTTGAAAATGCTGAATTGAATTAAATATGATTAGTATAGGCAAGACAAAGATTCAAAAAGATAAAAAAAAAAAAAAAAAATATATATATAAAAAAAAGATTTTGTAAAAAAAATTATTAAAAGACATAAGATTTGCATTGATCAAAATAATGTATGTAAAAAATTGACAATCAATTTATATTGACTTAGTAGAAAACTAATTTTTTTTTTTTTTTTTTGGTTTCCATGGCACACTGTATATAGTTGCTTTTTAATATTACCTGTTAGCATTTTTGTCCAACAGCAAAGCTAAATGCGTCAGCGTTTTGTCAAAAAACAATTGAGCAACATTAGGTGCAATATTAATAGTTAAATAAATTAAAAGAAAAAATAATATAATATAATCTTAAAGTAAACAAGACAATCATAATGTAAGATATAAGATTTGTAAGAAAAGATAAATAAGAGTCATTCTTACCAATCATTTAGCTAAATACATATTACCTATTAAAAATTGTATAATAATTAATAGATATTCCATTTTAATAACGTAACCTTACTTCAAATTCAATCTGCCTTATTAATATCAATTATTTAAGCATTTAATAGTTTGTATGTATATATATATATATAACAAGATGCCAACTTTCTACGATTTTTGGGGAAATTTTTTTCTAGAGGTAGCTAAGTTTGTGTTTTAATGTAAAATTCCTAGTTTTGTAAATTTAATTTATTTTCCAAACTACCTACTATTTAAAAGCTCACACTAAACAAGACATTTTATTTTTAAAGCTTTTAAATGAAGATTTTATCTTCATTTTTAAGTAAATTTATATTGTATACTTATTTACTAGATATAGCACATAGATGTTAAAATATGCACATTTATTATATGGTAAATGCATTTTAATTTATAATATTTTTGAATTAAATTGTATAGCTATTACTCATTTAATAGCTCATATAAAAAATAAAATTAATAATGATAAAAAAGAGGTATTTTACTTTTCATAATTTAATTCAAACAGGTTAAAACGATGTAAATAAAGGATTATCAGTTTCTTTTATAGAAAAATAATTAAGTTATTTGTCCAAAATATAGTTTGCTGATGTCTTTATTATATTATCTCATAAGTTTGAAACAATACTTGAAATAAATATTCTTTATTAATTTTCAAACCTATAAAATATCATTCTCTCACTCAACAACTCTAACCAACTGCATTTAACACTGATAATATTGTTTTTATAGATTAATTTTTTGGTCTTTAAATGTTTTTTCTTTTCTTTTTATTTAGCATAAAAGGTTGGAAATCATAATTCATAGTATTCACTCCCTCATTGTAATTCAGAATTTTCAGATAATTATAGTCTTGGTAGAAACATTGCACATGTTTTGATAAATTTTCCACAAGAATTTTAGTAAATTGGGAGAAGTTCATCAGCTTGTAAAAAGAAACTGACTATGCAAATTAAATAATTGTCAAGATGTCAGCCCTCATTTAAATTTATGAAGTAGATTTATTTTCTAAAAATGTATTGATTAATGTTTTAATTTCCTTTAGTGGGACAATTAAAGAATACATAATTTTATTGTTATGAATAAACTTCAGAAGCACAAAATGCATATTTTCTCATTCCCTCATCGTGAGAGAACAGAAATTTTTGCAATTTATTTAGTTAATTTACTTATAAACTTTAAAAGCAAACAATGTTATTTTCTCATTCCTTCATTATTATCATTCCCTCACTATGAAAAATTGGCACTTTTATGTAAGATTGATTCTTATGGCTTTAAAGAATTGAAAAAAATATTTTTGTTTCAATTGTTATTTTTAAGGCAGTTAAGAACTGACACATACTTAAATATATTCATTAAAGTCATTAGTCCCACAGCATGTGTTGTCATTCAATCACTTTAAAAATTATAATTTTAGTATTATTTAAAACTTATGTTTTTTTTTTGTATAACATTTTTCCCCATATTTTAATTAAAAAAAATTATAAATTTTTGCCACAATTTGCTTTTGTGTTGTTTACCTGAAAATAGCCTACTTGTAGAGAATGATCAAATTAATAAAAATTAATTCTTTAATTTTCTGAGACTAAGTCTTTAATAAATGAGTGACATATATAAAAAACTTATATGAAACTTTTAATGTGATATTAGCTGACAGCATGAAAGTTGTTTTAAACAGTATTTAATTCTAAAGTTTCCTATAATAATAATAAAATCAATAATGAACATGTGAGAATTTTGTTATAATCTTAGGAAACCTTAGTTAAATTCACAAAAAAAAAAAAAAAAACATCCAAAAACATAAAGACTTACCAATCTATACCACAATAATATGCTTATAAAAATATGACAGAAATTTAAAAAATAATACTTTATATAAATTAATCTTTTTGCCATAAGGACAAAATTATGAGAAATAAAAGAAGCTTTTTACAATTTGGAAACTGTACAACATACTTTTATTCTCTATAATGAAGAACATCACATTTAGACTACTTGTGATTTAAAAAAAAACTCTTAAATGGTAAACTTAGACATGAGTTAAATTAGAAATAAGTAGATATTAAAGATTGATTAGATACATTCTGGGAACAGTTTTGGCAATATTTGTTCCAGTAACAATCTGGAGAAAAAAGGTAAATTATATGTATAAAAATATTAGCAATACAGAACAGATTTTACTAAATAAATAAAAAAAACAATCTTCAGAGTGTTATATCGTTATGATTTAAATACAAATGAATGAAGTAAAATAGGGAACATAAAAGAGTGATCGTATTAGTGAGACACGCACGTGTGATGTAGCAACATCACACAGAGTTCCTATATAGATTCTTAAAATTGTTTGATATATTAAGTGAAGTATACAGAATTTTTTTTATAAATTATCATATAAAGTACAGTTTAAGGTTTAGTATCAAAACACTTTACAATTCTATAAAATCTCCCATTAAGTGAATAATGTTGGATACAATTACTATATATTGTAAATAACTCCCCAACAAATGATTGTTTAAATGTAGAATTATTCTTTTGCAATGAATGTAATCCTGCATAATATTACAAATTGTAACAGAATAAAATAAAAGTCTTACAAAAAGTTTAAATCTGCCAACTGAGAAATGTAAAAACTTCTATTGATTACCACCAATAAAAGTAAAAAAAAACTTAAGGCATTTTTATATAATGATCAATGAACCATAATACACAAATTTTACAAATCTTAATAAGAGGTTAGGTTTAATTAATAGACATACAAAATAGATGTGCAAGCATATGAAAGTTTGTATGTAAAGATGTAAAAATATGCAAGGGAACTTATATTATATTCTTCGATATTATAAGAGAGCTAAAATTTGACAACTAAGAAATGCTTAAGTTACTATCTATATTAACGTACAAGCTTTTGGAAGCATTAGACATACATTTTTTAATAATAAGCAAAGAAGATAAGTAAGAATTTTATAATTCTTTAAAGAAAAATTATAAACTATGATAAAGTGATTTATAGTTTTGACGATGGATCTTAGTTATGCGTGGTAAGTTTAGTAGAGGCCATTCAACTCTAGTGACCTGGAGGAAAAAAAATGCAAATCAAATTTCACGGAAATATACTGATAAAACAAACCGAAAAGCTTGTTATATTAAGAAAACTGCAACAAACTATAGAGAAAAATGTTTTTCGAGATAGAAGTAAGGTTAATTTATATTATGGAAATAGAGGTAGCAGTTCTGGGGTTAAGAACAAAAAGAAATAGACTTCCTAATTCAATGTATTTCTTGAAATAAAATAATAGTAGATTAAGTTGCTAAACGTAGTCATCGATAATTTGACAGAATATTGCAAACATTTTAGAGTAACAAAATAAATAGCCTTTGCAGTTTTTCTAGTACACATACTCAAAAACAAATAAAACAACAAAAAAAAAAAAAAATGAATATAATATTTTTCTTGATTTCATTTTTCTCTAGCTTATAGCTTGTCTCGATTATAAATTGCTTTAAATGAAGTGAACTGAAGCTATGAGTCTTTTAAAATTAAGATGCAAGAATTACCACAATCAGTTGAAACTCGTTTTGTTCTTAAAAACCGAAAACGTCGACTATTGACAACGACTAGCTCTCCAACGAGAGAAACTAAAAAGTTGAAAAATTTGGTGCATTAATTTTACACTAATTTTTTAAAATATCCAATGTAATGTAACTTCCATCTTTTTGACTTCGTCCAAGGTTGAAGACTTGAAGATCGAAAAAATCATCTGTTTTTAGTAGATGGCGACAATGAATATTTTGAAAATATCTACACCACTATGTTCTCTCCTGAGATCCTGCTCAGTAAGAACTTTTATTCCTATTTATAGGACTTTTTCTAAAATTTTGTTTCTGTGTGAAGTACATAGATACTTCGTTCATTTAAACATGGAAAATATCGACTTGGTGTTTCGATATCTTATATATAATTTCTCTGAGTGTCCAATTTTATTAATACGTTTTTGAATAATTTTTTGTGAAGTTTTCCATGGAAAATCAATTGAGATTTGTGATAATATTGTTCAATACCGGGATTGACCGCTACCTCTAGGAGTTTGTTTACAAAACCCATTTTCTAAGATTATAAAATTTTTTTAACTTTATTACTTCAATCTTATCCATCTCTTACTTTGTAGCCTTTGAAATATCATAATTTCTTTGAAACTGCACTTCATTTTTCTATTTGCTTTAGTTTTGTATCTATAACAAAGTAATTTGTTTTTGTCTCTTGATTTACTACACTATAACCTATATATACTTAAAACTTAGCGGCACCTATTCGCACCAGCTACTATCGCCAAAAGCAATTAAAAACTTCAAAGTTTTAACCCTTTAAGTTCACCCACTTCTGTGATGTATTTTTAGTCTCTCATGGGTCACCAATTTTTCATGATTATTTTGGTATCTGTACCATTATGGAAGTCTTCCCTTAGAATTTGTAAATTATGTTTGATTAAATTACCCAAGGAAGATTTCTAAACTTTTATACCCATACTATAGTTTTAACTATATTCGGGTTGAAACAATATTTGATCTAGAAACACATTTGATCTAGAAATTTCCATTTTTTAACCTTATTTTTTATTAGTAAAAATTAGTTTTTCCATATGTTATTATTCCCGTAGCAGAATCGTGGGGACAGGATCTGGATTTAATGTCAACATTAAATCCAGACTTCATTGCATTCCATTCTGGCAAATCTGGCACTGCATTTTCAGCGTTAAGATTTTCTTCTTCCTTACTGATGCCTTCATCCTCTTATTCATCATCTTCACAGCTATTTCAAAAGCCAACTTTTTAAAACCCTTTTGGATAGTTTTTAGACATATTTATCTAGGCAAAACAGTAATTCCGATAGCGTCTAGCTTGTTTCATTGATGGTATCTACAAGTTTGCATACCAACTGTTTTCTATAGCTTTCTTATCTATGTTCAAAAGCTAACCCCCGATGGTCACTACACATTAACCCCTCACTTACTACCAGAATCATTGTATTCCTTTTCAGTTAAGGAAGTGCAGGGATAGTGATTAAAATTCTAAGAAACACCCCCTATCTGTTCATCCCTACTTCCTGTGGATTCACGAAATTCATCTCTGTCTACCAGTTCTACTGATAAAGAATCAGTTCTACTGATAAAGAAAGTTTTAACATTTGTGTTGTATTATTAAAAATTCGAGAAACGGAGGTTTTGAAGAAGAAAAAAATTCGACATCATGGAAAATACATTGATTTTAGACAGTAAATGTAGGGAATTTCAGAAATTTCGAGATAAACAGGTTCAACTGTATATTAAATAATTCCCTCATATTGTTTTCTATTTCAAAGGATAAATTCATTTCAGAAATGAATTTATCTTTTTCAGAAGTCATGCATTCTTCCTTCAGTTGATAAATATTTTTCCAAGAACTAGATTAGTTAACATTTTTTCTATCTGTTTCATTAAAATCTGTTTTTCACCTGTACATTTTTTTTTTTTAATAGCTCTGTCCGTTTTTTATAAAGCATTGTTGAAAATTGCACTTTAATTGGACACTATTTTCAACATTATTTTGAAAGATTATTATTATTTGATTCAGAAAGGTGGAATCACAAATGTCATCTTTTAAAACTTTTCATCCATGTTATCAAATTTAAAATTATATTTACTTTAGAAATATTTTAAAAATTTTGATATTTTTAGGTGAGAAAAGCTCATCAACTAACAAGAGCTACTTTTGCACAAACCCTTTTAAATTTACCAGAAACAAAAGTCACAGAACTTGATAATGGGTTTAAAGTTGCAACACAGTCTTCTGATTCTGGTAGTGCTACGGTTGGTCTTTGGATTGATGCTGGAAGCCGTTTTGAATCCCCTGAAACTAATGGAGTTGGAAACTTTTTTGAAAAAATGCTATTAAAGGTTAACTTTTGTCTAACATATAAATTACTTTAATAAATGAAAAATAATAATGTGAATGTCATAAATTTTTTTTTATTTGATCAAAACTCAATCTGTCATTATTTATCTGTTATAAACTATGTTCATACGTGGCTTTAACTTTTAATTAAAAATTTTGATCATAACTTTGAGAGTAAATTTTAAAGAACTGCTTAAATAAAACAAGCTTTTCATTTTCTTTATGAATATATGTATTCAAGCTAATATTATAACTTGCAATTGATTTACAAAATCTTTTGTTTGAGATCTACAATTAATGAGCTCGGTTAAAATTGATAATTAAAAGATATTAAATTTTTTTTTGTCATCCTGATTTACATCAAAACTGAAAACAAACTTTATATTCTAAAAATTCAAATGAATTACATTTTCTACTCGTTATTTCATATAGCATATCAGTGTGTTCCAGCCTTTAATTACCGAAGATTATATCAAAGTTCAGCAAAGGAATGTGAGAGCGAGAAACATCTAAGAAGAAAAACATAAAAATGAAATATTTTTTATTCAAAAACTTTTATTAAAATTTATAGTAAATAAAAGTTAATATGTCATTTCATTTAGTAGTAGTTAATATATCATTTCATAGAGTAGTTTGATAATCACAATGATTCTTAAACAATTCAGGGATGAAAGACTTACGCGAAAAAGCATAAATCCACTTTTTTCCTCCTAATTTTTAATATTTTCGACCAAGTTCTAAAAACTTAAGTTTTTAGGGAGTCTGATCGGACAAACCCGAACTTCAGTTGGACTTGGAACGAACTTGTTCTCTCCTGCAGTAGCTTCCTGTGAAAATTATCTGCAGAAGAAAGTGGGCGGGGCTTCGGCAGGTGCGCTGTTGCCTTGACAGCTTAGACTTCCGCCATAAAAGGAAAAGAGTTCTAAGCAGTATCGTATTTGATTTCTTTCGTTCGGCTGATTTTTGGAATTTTAAGTATTTGGAACTACATCGGAATCTGCTAAAATCTATATTCTTATTCATTCAATTATGGTATCAATTATCGCTATTGATATTTAACTGATTTAAAAGTAATTTGTTGCAATTCGTTTTTATACAATTTAAAAATGGTACTTGAAATTCGCATTTACGCAATTTGAAAACCCAACATCGCAATTTGTATTTAAGGGTTTTTAAAACTCAATATGGTGATTTGTATTTAAGCGCTTTCAAGACCCAATACGTGATTCGTATTCCTGCGAGTTAAAAATCCAATGTCGCTATTCGTATTCACACATTTTTAAAATCCTATATAGCGATTTGTTTTCACGCGGTTGTAATATCAAACATCGATTTACGATTTAAAAACTACTCATTGTGATTTGTATTCATGTGATCTAAAAATTATGCATTATGATTCTTATTCACGCCATTTAAACATTCAATATCGCAATTTATATTTCGAGTTTTTAAAATTCAAATCATTATTTACACACGATTTTAAAATCACACATCGCGATTAAAATCTAATATTGGGATTCATATTCACTCTATTTTAAAATCCAATATCGCGGTTCTTGAAAGAAGTAAGTTTTTTCTTGAATTAGTTACTATAAAGGTGTGATATTCTTCATTTGTAAGTAAGTTGATTAAAACTCTTAGCTCAAAAAAATTATGTTAAATTTGAAATGTGGATGCTTTATAAATATATGGATATTTTGATTTTTTTATGTTTTTGTGTCATAATTATCCCTGATTGGCTTATCAGGCTTTGTGTTCCTATTTTTGTTTTTAACAAGTTGGCAGCTAAGAATAAAATATATTTACTTTAGTGATGGTAGTCAATTTGAAAGGCAAACTCAAAGTGTGTATGATTGATGCTACTGAAAAAAATAAATTCTAGTTTGGTTAATTAAAACAAGTCAAGGTGACTAAAATTGTTAGTAACAATCTATCAGAAGATATTGAGGTGAAAATTGGCAACTGTTTTAATTTAAAATTATAATTAAACCATGACTTCCTATAATTGTTAAATTTTCTTTAATATAGTGATCAAAATTTTAAAAATTATATTTAAGAAAAATGTAAATTTCGCTGTCTAAATGCTTCTGCCGCTTTAATTAGATAAAAATCTTCTGGCAGAGTTAAAAGTTGCTTTTATATATCTCATCAATATCACATTATATATAACTCTCCCTTCCTCCTCCCAGGGACTTCTGTAAAAGTTCAGCTTTTTTTATTTTTGTCAACTTTCATTACTGAAAATTTTTCGTTGTCTGTAAGGCAAAGTCAGAGGCTTGCTTCTAATGAAGCACTTCAAATTAATTTTGTTTTTGATTTAATTTGTTAGAGGCAAAGAAGCTCATTTTCACACATAGATACTGTCAAAAAGTGATAGTATTTCCCGATAAAATTAGAGAAGCTTAGGAAACATTCTTTAGAAATCAGTTCAGGAGGCAACAACTTTTAGTTTGGTGGAGTAGGCATGTTTGAAGGTTATAAATTTTGTATGAATACTGAATAAAATATATTAAAATGGGCACACTACGTATTTGAACAGTCAAAGACTCAAGCTTCAATGTGTCCGTTATAGAGGAAATGAAGATTTTAAGGTGCTTCTAAAGTAAATTTTAAAAAAACCCAAGGAAATATTACTTAACTAAAACTATTGAAAAGGGTAAAAGTTTTATTTCTCCAAATATTAAAATATTTTTCCCCTCAGTAAATTATATATTTTTCCCCACAGGCCAATAAAATTAATTAGGCGGGTTGGACTACACTGTAGTGTATAATGTATTGTAACTGACTTAACTTATTGCTTTTAATCTTTTAGTGAATAATCATTTATTGATTTGATAAGTCATCATAAAAAGTATTAAGTTATACTGCAAAATATGTACATGTCGTGTTCTATTAAAAATTGTACTTATTTATTGAAAAATACAAATAGGTCATCATTTGCATATCTAATTAAGACAAGTTATAAAATGTCAAATGAAAGATTTAGTTTAGTATATAGATGCATAACAATCAATACAAGGTGTTAAAATTTTTTTTTAAAAGTTTCTTCCAAAACTGAAGAACTCAACATTGTCAGCTCTGACCTCACAAACTCTATTTTTTACTCACTAGGTAGCACTGCTACGACAGCTTATATATCTGTTATAGTGTTTATATAATGTCAGTTATCTTCAAATTTTTATCACATAATTTTGCATAAGCTTGGGTAAATAAAAAGTAAAAAAAATTACAACAATTTTATTATTTTTCCCTGTGTATAATTTCAAAGCATTTGCAATCAAGTGCAACCTTGTCTCTTCTCTGGTTTTTTATTGCCTTAGATATTTCTGCAAGTCAATTAAAATGTTTTTGCATTCTTAAAACCTTATGAATTTAATCACAATTTAGTTCATTTTCAATTTATTTGTTATAAGTGGTTTTATTTATCCATCGTAATCACAATTTTTCAATGGAAAATGTATAATTGAAATAAAATAAAACAAACATATTCAAAAAGAAGGTGGGAATTATAAAAAAAAAAGTGGAGTAAAAAAAGAATCTCAGTTAAATTATACTGCCTAAGACTTTTTTTTTCTATTAATATTTTAAAATGAAAGAAAAAATCATTAATTAAACATTTCTATGGAAAAGAAATAGAAAATTTACATACATGGTGTTTTTACATCATAACTTTTAGCTACCAATAGGTTTAAATATGCTCTATGATTAATTATGTTTCATGCAAAGACAAATTAAGTGCTTCTAAATACTTAAAATTTTTTTAATGAATTTTAATAAATTTTAGGGATTAACGTTGTGAATCATATTTTTAGGGTACAAAACAAAGATCAGAAAAAGATATTGCTGCAGAAATCTCAAACTTAGGTGCACAGGTCAGTTCATACTCAGATAGAGAAGAAACAGCCCTTTTTGCAAAATGTCTTCCTGGAGATATAAGTAAAGGTATGAGACTATTATATTTAAAATATTTACTTGTTTTGTCATTTGTCAAATTAGGTACTAATGCATAATAATATACTGATTGTTACTAAACTGATAAAACTTCTTTTCTCATTCTGGCAATGAAAAACAGAAACAAACTGAGTTATGATTTCGGCAACAAAAAGTTTAAAGTAAACATATCTAGTTATATAAGTAAATATTTTTGTTTTGATAATTATTATTAACTTATGCAGATAATATAGTTTAAAGCTATAATTTAAGTTTAATAATATTTAACAATTTATGAAAGAGTATATTTTATCAAGACAGATCGGTTAGAAATTTTTTGTATTAAATTAATTTGCATTTTCACAATAATATTTTTATTCTTGATTTTACTTATAAAAACTTGTAAAGATATGTTTTTAAGAATTAATTAAAAAAATAGTCATATAAAATTTTAACAGAAAAAGATAGTTTCTCCAAATGCTGAAATAAATTTCTTAAGCCTCTGTTTCATTTTGTCTTAAAATTATTGTTCATATCTGTTTACAATAATCTTTACATACTTATTAAATTTTACTGCTTATAATTTTAATTGCTTTTAAAATGGTTAAATATTTCATGATTTTTTGACATTTTAAAGAATGGCCATTACTTTTATTACATTTAGTAGCTAGTGAGCACTAGAAAATTTTTGAGACTTGATACCTAAATTTAGATAGGAGGTTTGTGTTACTTTAAATTGGTCGTAAACTCTAACCGATGCACTCTACGGAGATAACAATTATTTTACAGCAAGACTTTAAATAGAAATTAAGAGTAGTTTATAGGCACAGATTAAATCAATATTTTTATCTCAAATATTCAGTTTTGTTATTCAACAATTAGAAAAAATACTGAAGTTTCCTTTTTTTCTGTATTAGTTGATTTTAAATTTTATTCTGTTTTTGAAACAACTTTTTTGGTATAGTTACTTACCATTGTGACACAACATAAGTGCAGATACTTTATGATTTTTAGGAAAACACCTGCAGTATGGAGCGTTCTTAAATGTATAAGTTGAACATATCCTCTTCTCTGTTTTTTGCTTGAATGTATTTAACAAAGCTAAAGTTACCTGTTTAAAAAAATTTTAACAAATTTACAATTAATGCAATCAAAAATTTCTTATTTTATTGTATTTTATTAATCATTGTTTAAGTGTTGTCTACTTAAACTTGTCATTTATTGATCTTGATTACCTGATCATAAATGTTATCATTATAGTACATGAGTTAATGTTTTCTAGTTGTGGATATATTATCTGATTGCGTGCAAAACTCAAAATTTGATTCCCAACAAATGGAAGAAGTTCGAAAGGATATTTTGAATACTTTAGAAGAGGCTGAAACAGATCACAGATTAGTAACTTTTGACTACTTACATTTGACTGCATATCAAGGAACTCCACTTGGTAAATCCATCCTTGGACCCAGTGAAAATATTAAGTATGTTTCATCTAAAGATCCTCAATTCTTTTTCTTACTAAATAAAATATTTTATTTATTAAATTAGTTGAACATTTTTTCTTTTTAGCCAAGAGTATATTGTTAAAAATGTGAAATCATCTTTAACTAAATTTCTTTTTCTTTTAGAAAAATTACTGCTGATGATCTGGCCTTTTATGTTCGAAATAATTTTTTATCATCTCGAATGGCCCTAGTTGGATCAGGAAGTAAGTATTAAATTATGAAATCATTAATTATTTTAAGTCTTACACTGTGTACTTTTAAGTAGTGTTTGCTGGTTCATTATTTTTCTGTTCTTTTCAATTCTTGTAATGATTTTCTTAATTGTCTATCCATTATGGGGCCTCAGGGCACTGTCAGTTTTGGTTTTTCCACTGACAACATTGTGTCCCCTGAAGAAGTGTTGTCTTGCCAACACACATATCTTTTATTTTATTACTTTTTCCTTCTTTAATTGTTTGTTTGAATATCTAAATTAAAAATATAGTTTTTTTACTCGTTTTCATTTCTTAATTTCTTTTTTTTTTTTTTTAAAGTAACAATATATTCTTATTTTTTATTATTTAATGAAGAGAAAAACTTAATTTTGTTCTGTTTTGTTTGCTATTCAAATTTTTTTAAGTGCTTTGTATGTAAGTTTTATTATCAAAGTTATTTGAAATAGTGTTAAAATTCATAACTCTTATAAGTAAGCATGAATCACCAAACTTTCCCACACTAGTATTTGGTTTTGTAACTGATTTCTTTATTTCATTAACTTCTTTCAGACATAAATCATAATGATCTCGTAAAGTTAGCTGAGAAACATTTCAGTGCTCAACCCAACACTTATACCACAGAAATTCCTATTGTAACTAGATGCAGATATACTGGTAGTGAGGTAAGTATTTTATTTTTAATGTTCTATTTTTTTGTAGTTTAACTCTAGCCATAAGGGCCATGAAATTACACAAGCCATAAAATTACACAACTTTTGTTCTAGACACTTTGAAAGACGTTATATTTTTTAAATATTAATGTATTTTTAGTTGTCTATTTCTCTCTATGTCTGAAATTTCCTAGTTTGTTACATAAATAGAAGAAATGGATTATGTTTTGTTTATTAGGTTGATATTCAATTTAACTGTTGAAAAGAAAATTTTTACTATCCAAAAATTTATTTTTATTATCTAAAGTAGGTATATTTCTCATTTCTTTTGATAAAATCAATGTTTTATTGCATTTTTAAAAACTACGATTGAGTGATGTGTTATTGTCTTGGAAAATTGAGACAGGGTCAAATAGTTATTGCTGCAATTTTAGATAACTATGATTAGCCTGCAAATTATAGTTGGCATTACCTAAATTTGCCTCATATCAAAGGAGGTAGAATGTTTATTGTTTATTTGTTCATAGCATTAAAATTTAGTTATTACTATCACAGTGTAGCCAGTTTCACCTTTTCTGTTGAAATATTTAGCTCTTAGTGAACTTCTCAATGTTCAACCAATAAATTAAGAAGTAAATAATTTTCAATATTAGCTACAACTGATGCTCTTAGTTTGATTATCATTGTTTAAAATTTCTTTATTATAGGTACGAGATCGAGATGATTGGTTACCTTTTGCTCATGTAGCTGTTGCTATTGACACTTGTGGTCATGATTCAAAGGATATTTATCCATTGCTTTTGGCAAAAACCGTAAGTGAAATGAATTTCATTCCTATTTTAAATTCCTAATATCTGTAATGAAATTAGAAACTTCTGACTTTATATTCAGTTTCATAATTTAGTGTTGCAATAAAGAAAGAAAGTTATTGCAAAAATGAAAGTAAGAGATATTTAAATTTCTTTTACTTTCTATCATAATAATGTACAAAATTGTACTCTATTTACTTACCAGCTTAGGTTTGGTTTTATTGAACTCTGCATAGTAAAATTCATTAAAAATACCTTATTTCTCTTAATAGCAATCTCATGTACATAAATAAGTATTATTTAAAATGTGTATAGTTTTTCATAATATCCTAATAACTTCTTAACTATAAGTCTAATGAACTTAGCTTTGGTATCATTCAGTGTAGTGTAAAAGGAAAAAAAAAAAGTTGGGATTAGGGTTTTTTTCTGTGACATATTTTATATTTTTAGAGCAGTTACTGCTTTAGGGCTTCAACTATTTATTATAAACCTAACTCAAAACTAATTATTTTCTCTATGAAAAATAATGAAATTGTTTAAGAGTGTCAATATATGATTTAAAGTCTATATTTTTTACTTTTAAATGTGACATTTTTTCTGCATTCATACAAAATTTATTATTATTTTTTTTTAATGATCTTTTTGCTGTCTGAATTCTTTACTAATCTTGAGAATCTAGCATTATTTTAAGCTGTCTAACAGTTAGATAATAAGCAATCTTTTGTATCAAGATTTGCAGCAGACAAGAAGTTAACAGAAGTGCAATAGATTTTGATGCCACTTATGAAATTAGCTTTCAATGATAGCAATGTTCTTGTTCACCTTTCATTTTTTTTTTATTAATTAAACGACTTAAAACTCCTCATGCACCACAAAGTATAACATGAGGCTTACAGTTGTAAGTAGAAAACAAAAGAAGAAAAATTTACAAATTTAAATTAAATTTGTAAATTTTTCTTCTTTTGTTTTCTACTTACAACTGTAAGCCTCATGTTATACTTTGTGGTGCATGAGGAGTTTTAAGTCGTTTAATAAAAAAAAAAAAAAAAAAAAAATGATAGCAATGTGAAAGGTGAACAAGAGTTGTTTTGCACTGTGAAAATAATAATTATTAAATAGAAAGTATAATAATAAATCAGGAAGTGAGATTATTCTATAGAAATAATAATACTGTTATGTAGAATTTAATTATCTATAAATTTTTAGCTGAGTGTAAAGAATAACAAGTTTTCTGAAGCTAAAAAAAAATTGAGTAAATCTGCTGTATATCCCTTCTTCAATGTTATATGTGTGAGACAAAGTGTAGAATAGCACATTATTCTAAAGAGTTTTGTTTATAAGATTTAATTAATACTGCCATTCATATGATATTTTCATATTTTTTGTAAATGTCATAAAATTTAAAACTTGTGAATCATGCTAAAAATTTAGAATCAATCTATAAAAAAAAGAATGACTTGCTACTATTTTACCCATTATAACAATTAATTTATATTTAGACTTTAAATTATTTTTTAATTAGGCTGTTGTACTACGGCATAATTATTACAAGTGGCTTTTAATGCCTGTATTGTCTTTTATCAACTATAATATTTTATAATTTAGTAATTTTTCTTTTTTAATTAGATAGTTGGCAATTGGGATAAAACAAGTTCAATTGGAGATGTAAGTTTTATAATTATTATAAATTTTAGTATTGAGGAAATATTATTTTTTGGATGATAAACTTTGATTTCTTCTTTGTAGCATACCGTTCATAGGTTGGTTAATAATATTCACAAAGAAAAGCGATGTCATAGTTTTGAATCTTTTCATATAACATATAGAGACACTGGTTTGTGGTATGTTAAACTCTTCCACTTTCTTATTACTCTTCTCTTTTACTTGTATGCATATAAATTAATTTAAGAAGATGTTAACACAGTAGTAGAAGGAATTATTATTGTTCTGCATCTTCCTTTAGTATCCTATATACATAGTTCTCCTTAAAAGTAAAAAAGGGCACTCCTTTAACACCGTAAAAATTAATCAAATTGCGTAATATTACATAAAAAATTGAATTTGATCATCATCAATTTTGATTTACCCTCTTACACTATTTTGTGTATATATTTCAAAAAGTAATTCTCACACATTATCAAAACAAGAGAAAAATTTGTAGTTTTTAAGAAATAATTAACAGGGGTCTGCCTAGGTTTTTCTGAAAGGTATCTATTTGGTGAAAATTCAGACATAATTTGTGAAAATTAAAAATTCAACACAAAAATATAGTATTCAATATTTGTATTCTGTACATAATAAATTAGTGAAGCTTTAATAAACAAATCAAACATTCACCTTTCCTAATATAGCTTTTTATACATAATAATTTTATTAACTAGGGGATGCTACTTTGTTATGGATAAGATGGTACTTGACGATTTCATGTTCAATTTGCAAAATGAATGGTAAGTAAAGAGTAAATATTTTTTCAATATTAAAATCTTTTATTTCATTGCAGAATGTTGCATTCAATTACCCTTTTGATGTTTAATATGACTTAATATTCTTGATAATTTTTTTATTTGTATTGATAGTAGGTATAACATGCCTAAAAACTGTTGAATGCTATTTTATATTTCATGCGTTTATTTATTTATGTTATAATATTTTAT
Organism: Parasteatoda lunata; assembly: GCA_949128135.1. Lineage (NCBI taxonomy): Eukaryota > Metazoa > Arthropoda > Arachnida > Araneae > Theridiidae > Parasteatoda > Parasteatoda lunata. Next base: position 34,750,522 of record OX421972.1, read on the forward strand.
TTTTTGTTTTTTGCTTTATTATTGTAGTAAATACAATCTGTAAAATAAATTCTGTCCTGTAAGATATGAAACTTTTACTTGAACTATAGATAAGAAACATTTGATTTCAATTGTAGGTTCAAAACTTTAGGTTTAAACTATAAATTTGAATTTATACAGTGGTTTTAGTTGTCTTGATATTTCTAGTGAAAAATATTTTGTCCTTGTTTTTAGTTTTTTTTGTACTATTCCTTGATATTCCCAATTTTTGTTCATCACTTCCCATTTTAAAGAATACAATTGCTCCTCTTTTGGTCTTCGACTTCATTCAGGTCCACGGGTTTATAGATCTGGTGTGACTTCGTCAGGCCAGAAGAGGATAAGTAACAACAACAAGAATACAATTGCAGATTTTTTTAAAAATAGATGTGAGGAATTGGAATATTTGACTTCTTGAGCCAGCATTTCTTTATTTTAATTAATAATGATTGTATAAATGCTGATGCTGAATAATAATGATTGTATAAATGCTGAAATTTGATAGTTCAAATTTAGGGATCGTCTACTAATTACATTCCTTGTTCAAACATGAACTAGGTGATGCAACTTTATTATGTTCAATATTTTCAATGAATCCACCCTTACCTGCTGGATTCTATTCTGATTGAAACTATTTTAAGAATTCAATTATTCTATGAAAGAAAAATAAACCTTATTAGCAATTTATATTATCAAATTTTTGTGTTAATGAATTCAAGGGCCATATACTTATTTATGGTTTTCATTAAATGCAGTAACAAGTTTTGTAGGGTGGACTTTGGTAGTTTCACTTTTATTAATTTATCTTTTTCATTTGATTTTACAAATAATTTATTTTGATCAACCAGATCATATAATTTTAAATCACATTGTGATCATGTCGTATAATTTTTAAATGACAAATTGAGCGATCATCCACTAAAAGAACTTTTCTACACAAATGTGTAAAATGGCATATTAATTGCGTTTTCATTTTGAGATTATTGAAATCCTAGTATAAAAGTATTTGATTATTTAAATTTTGATCATATATTGGTTAGAGGAAATATTAGTTTATTGATACTAGTTTTTTTTTTGCAGTGCTTTATGCAGCAGTACTTTAAAAAATTTCTATGCATTGATTTGAATTTATGAGTTGTACAGTATTAATAAAATTAAATTGGAAAACTTTCTGTTCAAAATAAAGTAATTCTGAAATTATTCGTTTACTTAAGTCAAGCTAATTATACTTCTTTTTAGTTTGCCTTTTTTAAAAATTATCAACCAAAAAAATGTCCTGATTTCTGAAAAAAAAAAAAAAAAATTATATAATTTTTTTTTCTTCTTTTGGGCATTACAAAGCCTGGCTCAATAAAAGCATGATATTTCTCGTTTTATAGATGGATTTAATAATAATAAGCTTTTTAATCTTAGCAGTAAAGTTCTTTAAAATTTAATATTTTGCATAAAAATACTCCACCAGAAAATATTTTTCATTAATTCCAGTTTTTTTTCTTGGTAGAATTTCTAAGTACCTTTTTAAAAATGTAATTAAAAATATAATTTAATTTAAATCTGTGATAAGGTTTTAATTTGCATATTTTGTCTGAGTTGAAAATTTTAAAATGGACTATGCTTAAAATGCATGACAACAAAATGTATCGATTTAATTGAGCTAAAATTAATTGCCCACGCACCATTCTGATTATAACTCATAAGCTTTATTTAGGTATGGTAGATATGTTGAAATTAGATTTTTCATTGGTAATTTGTTTATTTTTTTAGGATGAGGTTATGTATAAGCATGACTGAAACAGATTTACAAATAGCCAAGAATGCATTGAAAGTGAATTTAATTGAGGCTCTAGATGGTACGACAGCAACCTGTAAAGACATTGGCAGGTAAGCAAGAACTAAATAAATTAATATTACCCAAACTGTTGTTGACTGATGACAAGTTAACTCCTCATCAGTCAACAATATTTGGGCATGAAATCAATATTTAGAATATTTTACTTAACTTTCCTATTCAATTACAAAATAATAGCCAGTGACATGACATAGTTAGTTTCTGTGCAAAATTACCAGCCTACAAAGTGTTAATATTTATTCCATCCAGTGAGGGCAGAATTTTAGTAATAAAAATTATTTTATAAAGCATAAATATAATTTTTGCAATTATAATTAAGAATTCTATATTTTACATAATATTTTTTAAAAAATATTGTGCTTTTAATAAAGTTTAAGGGAAAAAAGATGCACATTTAAGCGAGGTAACATATTGGGGGAAAAATATGTGTTACTTAATAGTTTTATTAACCTTTAAATAGTTACAAGGGTTTCAAAGGCTCTAAGTGACAAGTTAATTTCATTGTGATCAATTAATTCCATCCTTCAAATTCAAAAACAAATTTTGCTAAGAGTTTTAAGTGTTCATAAAGAAGCTGCAATGTGCGATACTTTTAATTCATTTAATTTATCAAATAATATTTGTGTTAACAAATCTGATTGTGTTTCTACAATACACTATTATATTATAAACCTCTGACTCATTTTTAACACTAATACTAAAAGCACTGTTATCATCTTTGCTTTAAAATTACTAGATTAATATATTTTCTTAATTACAGTGCAACCTTGAAAATCCGGACTGCTGGGGTATTTGGAAAGTCCGGATTTAGATACCTTACTTAAGGTGATAGAATTATTGAAGTTTTTATTATAGTCTTTTTTTGAGTTGTAAAAGCTTCTCTACTTCCTTTCGCTTCTCTTTTTGTCTCCTAGTGTTATTAAAGTTTTTATGTTTTGTGCAAATATGTCTGAAAGTGAATTAGATGACTATTTTCCTTCATCTTCGGGGTCAGAAACTTTGGAATAAGACACTACTTCAGATGAAGAGGGCTCTGATTGTGATCAACAATTTTTTATTATTATACTGTTATACTTTCAATTTTGCATTTCGTCATTTCTTGTTTTAAAAGTAAACAGTTTTTAGAATGAAAAGCATGCCTCTTCTTTTTCTCTAATACAAACCAAAACTATGCACACCACTGTGGAACTCGGTGGTGGCAGGCAAGGGGTTAAGCAAAGAAATTATAGAACATCAATGTTTTTAATCAAAGCAAAATTTCTAATCTGTATTTTTGATATCTTGTTTTGCATTTTATTTTTATAACATAGGAATATGCTAAAAAGTACTTTATTTTTGCAGAAGTGTTCTTCATTACAAGAGCCATGTACCATTATCTGAAAAGATTGAACATATTGAGGTATATTTTCTACTTATTTTTTTAGTGACTGGAGATTAAAATTATGTAAAATATTACTAAAATAATTTTATTTTTTAGTCTGTGTCATTGAAACATATGAAAGATGTCTGTTCAAAATATATTTATAATAGATGTCCAGCAATTGCTGCTGTGGGTAAGTAATTTTTTTTCTTTCTAACATCTACTTAGATTATTAGCCTTAAAAGTTTTAAATTTTTTTTTTTTTTGGTTAGGTATTAGAAATATCTTATTGATAATAATTTTATTTCATAGGTTTTTCTATTTTTCCCTGCTCATAAATTAAATCAACCTTAATGAAATGTTTTGCTGTCATTGAGTGAACTTTTAAGCTTTATTATTTACTTTATTGTAATGAATGAATGAAAATATTTTTTTAGCAAATTAAGCATACATAAAGAAAGGCATTGCTTTTTGACTATTTGATAAATGTGTATGGCACTTTACATTTAAACACAAAAAATGTATTTTAATTATTTAGTTAACTGCACAAAAGCTTCACTGAACACTTTTTAGATCAAAAATATTAATTTTAATAAAAAAATAAATCCATATGTTAAATATAGATTGAATAAAATCTTCATGTAACTTGCTTGAATAACACTGGGTTATTCAAGCAAGGGGCTTGAATAACTCCAGTTAATCACTGGGATTCATTTTAAGTCCCAGGGCTTGTAATTCATCAACAGAAATCAGCCTGCCTTAGGCTATGTCTTTAAGTAAGTAATTATAATTTGAAAATCAAAATGCATATTGAGTCAGCATGCATGAAAATCTATATAAACAGAAAAATAAACTTTAATGGATTAAGAAAAACTGAAAATTTATGAGCAGCTAACATCAAAAGATACGTGTAACTTATGAGTCGTCCTCCCATTATAAGTTTTAGTATATTATCAATATTTTGTATAAAAATAAAATTCATTAAATAGAAAGAAAATATTAAATTTTTTTAACATAAACATTGCATTTTTCCTATTTTATAAGAATGATTATTATTTCTTAATAATAAAAGATGTGGATGTCTAAGCAAAATAGCGGTTGAAAAGGATGAAAGGCTGGAATGATTTTAACAAAAAAATATAAACATCAGAGGATTTGCACAGTTAAAAGAAATTATGTTTCAATAATTGAGAGCTTCTACAACAGTTTTATTCTCAACTATTTGCTGTCACATCAGGACTCATTGTATCATTAAACATATGATGAGTTAAAGAAACATGGGAAAATATTACAATAATTTCCCATGCCATGCAAACAGCCATTTCCACGGCAATGGTCGTTTACTTACGATCAGAGAAAAATGGTCTTCATGCTAGCTTGCAGCCATCGATGTTTGATTAGAAGAATCACCATTGGGAACAATACTCTTCATTGCTTGTGTAAAGGTCTATGTACACATCGCAAGTAAATCTTAATTTCCAATGTTTTGGAAAAAACGCTAATTCTAACATGAAATCAGTGATGACCGCATTGATATTTTTCAATGCATCACACAGTCCTTTTCATTAATATACTAATAGTTTTAAAATTTCTTTAATAATGAATTGAAATCAATTGACTTGTTAAACACTTATATTTTTTATAACGTGTTTCATAAAATAGTAAATATTTTTTCTTTTTTAGGTCCCATTGAAGCATTGACAGATTATAATAGGGTTCGATCTAATATGTATTGGCTAAGATATTAATTAAAAAGTTGTGAAATATAAAAACTCAATCTTGAAGATTTTTATAGACAGTTAGATGTCTACACATTAATTGTGCTTTACAAAACCACTCAAAATCAGAATGTAAAAATTTGGTTCTACGTGATTATGATGGTATTCCTTTCAGAAAGAGAAATAAAGTGTTTTATTTATATCCCAATGTCTCTCTACATTGATTTAAAAACCAATATTGAAAAAAATAGCTAATATGCGCTTAAAATTCAAAAGTGATGTAAATGTTTTGAAACTAATAAACTGCTTTTAATTTTTACATTATTCAGCAATTTAAACATTAATACCATTATTCAAAACTTGTATAAATTACTAATACAAAATAGTTTTTACATTCTTAAAGTAAAAATTTTTGAAACTTAATAATTTTTTATTATAGAGTGCCACCTATACTATGAATAGTTTCATTTACTCATATAGATTAGTTGCTTGTGTCGATAGCTCTAATTTAAATGTGTAATTTTAGGGAAATATTTTAAGCATTAACTTGAAAAGTATCTTAAAATTCAAAAATAATCGATGAGCAATGGAGAATTAATAATTAACATGTTAGTTAAATGTTTAAGCAATTTTGTTACAAATTTTAGATGTTGCAGAACACATTTCATTGAGGAGCTTTACATCTTTGACTATATGATTGTTCACACAATTTTCTCGTTGGCTACCCAAGAACTTATATAAATAGACTTATAGTGTTAGCAAGAGTCTTAAGTAACCAATTTTTGTAAGAAAAAATAGAGGATTATTTTGGGGTTATTTTGAGATAAAAACACAGATCATATTTGAATAACTACTACATCATGCATTCAACACGGTGTTAAGAGATTTTATTTACTGGATCAAAGGACAAGTAATTAAAAGATTTCAGTACAGTTTCATAGGTATGTTCCCATGCCCTTATTAGATTTTTAATAATAATAATAATAAATGCATGAGACACTAAATTTAAACAATAAAATGTTTAAAAATGCAATTGAAGCTCTTTACTAATTAAAAGTTTTATGTTTTCATAAGCAGGTTAAATACTAATTATTTACCATAAGTAGAGTATTATTCTAAATATTGTAAATAAAAAGTTATTGAAGTGAAATAAGATGAAAGATTACAGAAAATTTGTACTATTTAAATTTTTGATGAAGAAGCAAAAAGACCAAAGATTTTGAGACAAAAAAAGGGAAGAAAACTAAATCAGCATACTTTTACAATTGATTGGCAGGGATTTGTCGCTACTACGGAGAACTGTTTATTATTTAAGATTGGTCCAAAATTCATTTTAGCAGTTTCTGATCCACTATTGATTTTTTGTTCTGCAACACTATAACATTTAAAATATTTTTTTACTGCTGAATGGTGACAACAGCGTACATACCTTATTGTTGCTTCAATTTTCGGTACTAATAGTAAAAAAACTGGATTTCAATATGTATTATATAACTGAAATAGTTTATATTTTATATCAAACTCTAAATAAATATTTTATTTAGTTAAATTGCTGCGTTGTTTTAGGTTTATTTTATAAAGCCTTTATCTGTTTATTTCAAGCATCAATCAGCACTCACTATTTTAATCTTGGGCATCCCTCTTCTATCATGTCTGAGAAGAAATGTTAGCTTAGGTTCTTAACATTTCCCTTTTATTGCAGTGGGCTTCTCTTGATATTGCTTGATAAATTTTTTTAAACAAAACCCTTGATAATATTCATACCTATGAATTTTCTTAAACTTATATTTCTCTTAATTCACTTATTGACAGAAAATCCCCGTTCAAAAGAAATTTGACTATGTGAAAATGTGAGAACTGTATTATAAAATTCATTATAAGTTTAGTTAAAAAGGGATAAATATCTAATATTTTCTCTCTCATCTTCATGACCAAAAGTACACATCAATATTTACCATTCATCAGTCAGTTGTAGATATGATTTTGGGTAGCATGTTACACAATGTTCTGATAATTGGCAACATAACTATTACAGATTCTTTTTCTACTATTGGATTTTGTGCAATAAAATGAAAAAAAAAGTTATTACTAGATAAAAAAAATATGCAGTACTAATTTCAAATTTGTAGGATTTACTGTAGATATGGGATTTATAGGAAATGTACGAGGACTTCTACTTCTGTGTTAAGAAATTATTTATAATCAAAAGGGTGAAACAAGTGATAAAACATGTATTTTAATATACAATTTCTTTTATCTCTTTAGTAATTATTTACATGTAGTATAAATTCTAATTACAATTTATTTTATAGAGTACAAATGATGATGCTGGGTTATAAACAAACATGGTTTTTTTATGATTTTCCAATACCTCATACTTTAAATCTACTAAATCTGTAAGGAAAAAAATCAATGAATTTCATATTAAATCAAATGATTGAGTTATTAAATTGATTTATTATTCTTATTACCAAGATGGTGCAAAAACTTTTTATCTGTATTGGGATCTCTTATTTTTGATGCAATGTATGCACAAGTTGATTCTTTTGATAGAAATATTTTTAGAGCATGTACTAAACTTTCAATCATTGAAGTGTCATATACTAAATCTGTAAAAACAAACACTAAATTACATTTCTGGACAAGTGAAAGTCTAATAAAACAATATTCTTTAATAAAAGAAATCAATATCAGAAATTTTTTAGTTTTACGCAAAAGCTTAAAAGCAACGTAGAGATATACACTAGCTTTTTTAATAGAGGTAGTAGTCATTATTTGTTAAATTTTGTTTGTCATTCTAAATTTAAAAATCAGCACCAGAAATTAGTATCTTAAAATTATGTTAGCGTAACCATAATATAAAATAATCTGATATCGTATGTTAGATTATGCTTATTGTTATTCAAAATATGTATTAATATTCCAAAAATGTAAAATACAAAAAGATTTAATTATGTATTGAACTTAATTTCAATTAAATTTTATAAAACAGAACAAGTTAAATATTTTCTAAATTTTAATTCCATTATATAAGTTCTTTTTTATTTCGCAATATAGTATTAGCTTTGGTAAATAAATTATATATTATATGCTTCATTTTAAACGTGTTATTTTGAAAATGTATACTTAAATTTTTTTATTTTTTATAAAATACTTAAAAATAAATATTATTTTCAAAATTAAATTAGCCGTGAATTTTTTTACCCAAATGTTCAGATAATAAAACACCAAGATTTTCTTACTTTTTTTTAAAATATAAATTTTGAATAATAAAATAGGTCAGTGAAAAATTTTTTTATTGGATTTCCATATACTAAATTTTTTTCTCTAACATGAAACATATAAATCACATCAATTAATATGTATCTTAAAATCTCATTTATCACATTATTTAAGCATGCATGTTTATTAAGAAGTATACAC